>JAIUZE010007168.1:0-22135 GCA_022085475.1 Heliosperma pusillum | reverse complement strand
GGTCATTACTTTTACTCGCCTACCGAACATCGAGTTTTTGTTGCGGCTAGTGCAACGTTCTTAGAGAAAGAATTTCTCGAGAATAGGACAAGTAATGGAACCTTCGAACTGTCGGAGATTCAAGAACCAACAACCGAGCAACCAATGGATGAAACTGTTCCTTCATCATCAGCTGCGGTTAATATTCCTTTGGAACCTAGGAGGTCGGGTAGACACTCTATTCCTCCAGACAGATACATTGGTATGGTCGAGGAGAATGAGAGTGATGACGTTTTACTCCTAGAGAGTAACGAACCCGCTACCTATAAAGGTGCCATGACCTGTTCCGACTCTAAGCTATGGCTTGACGCCATGCAATCTGAGATCGATTCTCATATCGATTCTCAACAAACAACAAGTATCATCATCAACACAATTTCTAAGCTTACCAATCATATTCTAAATACGATTCCTATCATAGAAAACACTTAAAACACGTAAATGATATCGAGTAACCCTTCACCGTTACCTTTACGCGTCTTCAAACGATTTCTAAGTCTTCCTCCACTAGATAGAAATCTTTGTCGGGGTCTAGAAGGTCTCCACCTACAATTAGACAACAAAAGATGAATATAATTCACCTTTGAGAAAAACGGATAAATTGAAAAGCGAGAAAGACGGAAATTTTATTACCAATACGGATAGAGGACGATGAGAGGGAAAGAATAAGACGAACTTGAGCGAATTTAAGCAGTAGCGATGATTATAAGCTTGGAAGAATATGGAGGCTAGGTTTTGGGGATTACTTGTTAAGGAAGAAGAAGTTTGAGTTGTGAGGGAGTTAGGTTATGAGGGAGTATATGAAGAGTAAGTGGAAAAATGTTGGAGCCAGTGTCCTCCACAGTTAGTGCAATAACATAAATAAACCTCTGTAGGTTCACAGGGTATACTTTGTATAATAATCAGTTGATTAACGTTTATCAATAACGGTTGGCTTGCTAGATAAGTTTGACGTTATTGTCATACTGATGGCGGTGATCAACTGGTCCCTAAAAGTCACACCTATAGGATGTGTTTGAGAGATGTGATTATTTGAGAAAATGATCATATTGATGCCCTATTAAATGACTAAAAGGTTAGTCAGTGTATTTGACTAAAAGGTTAGTCAATGTGATGGTGAGACAATTATTTAATAATGATTAAAGAAAGTTAGCTGAGACGAATTAACTGTAATTCGTAAAATTGAATATAAAAAGTTATATTTAATTGTTGTATATAATGTAAGCTAATTAAACATAAACTGTTATAATTAATTGGCAAATTATAAATATACGGATATTTATAATTAATGATGGATTATAATGTCGGTCCTTGATAAATGATGATTATAATATATTACATTATATTGAAAGCTAAAATGACCGAAACACAGTATCCAGATACACTCGGGTTTTCGGGTCAATGGGTAGTTATTTGAGGAGACTAAATCTCCTCATATAAACCTATGTGTGTGCCGTGAGAAAGAGGAAGGAAAGGAGTAGAAAATTCTAACCTAATTCATCTCTCTCTCACACAGCCTCTCTATCATTAACATAGAGAGAAAAGTTAACAGTAACTTTTGACAAAAACACAAAACAAAGGTTAACAGTAGCTTTTGAGAACTTCTAGCAATTCAAGGGCATATCTCATACAATCTTGGGTGCAACGATTAGGAGGATATCTACTTTGATATCTCTGTTCTTTAGGCCAATTGCTAGGACCAGAGGTTGATTGCTAAATCTATTCTCTTGTTCTTGTTTTCGTTTATGACTAGTATAATCAAGTTATTACTTTTTCGTTATAATCCTATAATAATTATATTGTGGTAATACCGATTTCCCACAAAAAAGTCAAGAAAAAAGTCAACAGTGTCTTAAGACGTAATTTACTTGAAATCTCGCGTAAAATCTAAATACGAACTCGGAAATTCTAAATTCGACTCGGGAAAATTAATTCTAAACTAAAACTAAATTTCGCTGAAAAGTATCCGTAAAATATTTTACTTATAAAAATAGGGTACATTTGCGGGTGTTACAGACTTGTAGTAGGTTAAGTTAGACAATGGAACGTAATAGTTATATGATGATTGCTTGGTTGTTTCGTTAATCACTTGTTTTAATTAACCTTAGTATTTGCATAATAGAAAATAAAAAAGTAAATTACATCATCTCCTATATATCATATATAAATAAATGTTTTTAAAAGATGTAAAAATTGTCAAAGAATAATGCTATATGAGATGTCTAAAAAAGTATACAGATTCTCATTTAAGACGGACATTATCCACCTTAAGCTTAAAACGGGTCAAATACATACCAAATTACTCCACTGGTTGTCTGAAAGACACCAAAAAATTGTCGTTAATCATCATTTGGTAGTATTTGACCCGTCTTAAAATTAAGACGGATAATGCACGTCTTAAACAACACTTACTGAACAAATTTAATGTACAACTAGTTTTACCCCCGTGCAAATTGCACCGGTTTGTTTTTCGAAAACTTTTTTTATCATATATTTAAATAAATAAATAATAATGTTAACTTTTAGAATTCACAGCCGCAAACATAGAATACTTCACAAAAAAATATTAAACCCAATACAGTAACATTCTTGTATCAAACATGAAATAAGTATTAAAAAAATAATTATAACATTCTAAATAACATTATGAATTAAAAAATTATAAAAAAAAAACCTTGATGTTTATAATTACTACTCCCTCTATATCTTATTAATCTTCCCATTTTATTAAAATACTCCTCACATATATTCACCAAATGGGAAGATCAATAAAAAACGGAGGGAGTACATTAGAAGTGATGTAAGTACTAATATGATTAAAGCCATAATAACAAACTTGATTTATTTTTTAGACAAATTATATATTTCAGTTGTAAGACGGTTAGCATACAGCAGCTCTGACCTGCTTCTATGCATATTCTGACGCGAGTCACCTGACTTATTTCTGACATGACCAATATTATAAAGTAACCCGTTTGATTGTGTTGAAATTAACTATATTTTAATAAAGTGAATATTTAATAAATCGATAGGTTTGCAGATTAATAATGAGAAATCTGATTTGATCATTAAGGGGGTGGATAGGGAGACTGAGGATTTCATTTTGAATCAGACTGGTTTTGCTAGGGGAAGTCTTCCATTCAAGTATCTTGGTGTTAATATTTCTCATAAGAGGCTGAATAGGTTTGATTGTAAGATGTTAGTTGATAGGATGAGTGCTAGGATTAAAGGCTGGAACAGGAGGAAGATTTCTTATTCAGGAAGGCTTGTTTTGGTTAAGTCAGTGTTGAGTACCATTCATAACTATTGGGCACAAATGTTTATTTTACCTGTGGGAGTCCTTGATACTCTCAAAGCCCTTTGTAGAAACTTTCTTTGGGACGGGGAGGATACTTACTCTAAGGCTCCCCTGGTTGCTTGGAATATATTATGTAAGAGTAAGAAAGAAGGAGGTCTAGGCATATATGATAGTTTATCACCAATTAGTATTCACTTCATCAAACTATAATTTAATTTGTTGATTTATTTTAATTATAATTTTGCAAACTGGCCTGGTATGGTTATAAATATATTATAAAATTTAATTTATAAGTATATCTATATTATTATTAATATTATTTTCCAATAAAACTGACATGACTAATAAACACCAATTTACGATTATATCATACTTCAATTGAAGGTGATTATTTTTAGTTACATGAGTATTTTATTACTCTCTCCGTCCCGGTCATTTGTTTACCTTTGCTTTTGGCACAATTATTAAGAAAATGGTAGGGGACCATTTATGGTGGTACTTGGAGGATGACATGTGGACAATAGTCTCATTGAGTGATCAAATTACTCATAGATTACTATCCTAAAATAAAAGGTAAACAAATGAATGAGACACCCTAAAATGGAAATGGTAAACAAATGACCGGGACGGTGGGATTACTAATTTGTGTAAAAGTGGGGAAAATAATATATAAAATGAATATTTAATTCATATTTGGTAAAAAAATTAATGATCCTAAAACAAACGTGTACTATATTTTCATTGTAATTATTCGTAAATATGGAAATAAAAAATGTAATGCATAAATCATTTTGTAAATATTAATAATATTTTGGAATGTGTATTTTAATTAAATGAAGTTAGAAAGTTATTGGTTCCTTGTGTACATGATGATGTGGCTTCACTAAATGGCTAAATGTTTGTGTTTTAATAGAAGAAAGATATTACCTCAGACTAGTATGAATTTGAGTTTTTATGCATTTTTTTCGAGCTTTTTAAAGTTTATAAATTAAATTTTAAATCTTATATGTGATTTATTTTGAGTTTTATTGTAATTGTTTTGAGTTTAATGTTCAAATTAATGAACTCAAAACCTTTATATTAAAATTCATAAATTTTAATACTACACTCAAAAACTTTATCGTAAATCTCAAAAACTACATTATCTGTGGTAGTACATCAGATGTACAATCCACTTAATGGATATTATTATTTCATCCACTTGCACACTACTTCTTACATATAAAACTTAACAACTATAGAAAATAGATAACAATTCACTGATACCCCCTTAAATGAAAATAAATAACAAATGATCGGGACGCCGATGATATATTTTTGCAGTTTCAAGTTTTGATGAGTCCATTTTATATATAGTTTAACTCCCTAGTTTAGCTCGGTTTATTTGATTATTATACTTTGTTTAGTATATTTGTGAGCTAATTAATTACGTGTTCTAGGTGTATTGCTTGTGTTTGTTACATTTTGTAGGAATCTAAGCATTTAGAAACTTTTTCCTAACACATTAGCAAGCATCAAAGTTCACTAAGATAAAATGGAAGCAAGATAGACCATGGAAGGGTACTATGAGAAATAAAAAGCCCAAGCATGAAGATTTGTGAAATGGTTTGGTGTACAAATGAGAAACCAAAATGGAGCCCAAACTAAGGAGTCCACCACTCAACATAGGGAATTAGGGATGCTCTTTGGATGCTCATGGGATGCCAAACTATGCAATTAACCGGAGAATTAAGGAGCTTAAAGGCGTATCATAGGATTCCTCAAGCATTTAATTGAGTCATTAAGCAAATGTACCCGGATTAGTCAAAACCCCGATCATGGATCCCATTCCCTGATTGGGGTTGGGGTGCTTTAAGTTGCATCCGTTTCAAGTCCCTCTCCTTATATAAAGGAGAGGGACTTCGACACTTAGGATCATCTTGGATAACATTATACACTCTAAAAACACTCTTTTACATAATGTCATTAGTCATTAGATTAGAGGTTTAGAATAGTTTAGTTTTCATTAGTTGTTACAAATAATTCCTTTAAGTATTTCAATTTATATTACAAGTTCATTTACAAGTTATTTGGTTCGATTGTGTTCTTCAATTCCAAGTTTATTTCCTTTGTTGAGGTAATTCTATTTCTGGTATTGTTTTGTTATTTCCTTTGTCATTTCCATTATTAGTTATTTATCATGTCTACTTTATTATTTGTTATTAGATTAGTTTTCATTATGCAAGAGTAGTTACTTTGTCTAGGGAATTAGGGAAGCCATGCATAAATAATATTTGCAATTGTTAAAATGAGATGTTATAATATCAAATAGTTGTTTCTATCACATGCTTACATTGTATTGTTAGTCTTTGATTATTGATCACAATCCTTGATTAAATTCGTTAATTCTTTCTATAAGTCGAGAGGCACGTAATTGAATTAGACTAAACATGTGTTAGTAGATTGACCTAGCCAAAGCTAGAGTTCGTTAGGACCCGATCTATTGTTGACGCTAATATCGAGAGGTGGGTGTCTTTAGCCTAAACAATTATCGTTATTATCAATTTGCTAATTTGACTCGAGCATTTAGATAATTTTCATGTGTGACCTGACCTCCCTAGACTCTTCCTTTATTATTATTATTGTTTCATAAACCCAACCAATCCAATCGATAACCGACTTTGATAGAGTTCACCCCATAAAAACTTGTATAGCAACTCCCGTATCCTTGTGTTCGACCCCTATTATTAAATTCATTTGTGTCTAGGGTATTTATCTTTGATTAGGTGTGCGATAGCCTATCAAATTTGATTAGGTTTGATCACAATCTTTGATTAAATTCGTTAATTCTTTCTATAAGTCGAGAGGCACGGAATTGAATTAGACTAAGCATGTGTTAGTAGATCAACCTAGCCAAAGTGAGAGTTCATTAGGACCCGATCTATTGTTGACACTAATATCGTGAGGTGGGTGTCTTTAGCCTAAACAATTATCGTTATTATCAATTTGTTTATTTGACTCGAGCATTTAGATAATTTGCATGTGTGACCTGGCCTGCCTAGACTCTTCCTTTATTATTAATGTTGTTTCCTAAACCCAACCAATCCAATCGATAACCGACTTTGATAGAGTTCATCCCATAAAAACTTGTATAGCAACTCTCGTCTCCTTGTGTTCGACCCCTATTACTACATTCATTTGTGTCTAGGGTATATATCATTGATTAGGTTCGATGCCCGGCAACAGCGCCAAAATTTGATTAGGTTCGATCACTTAGTAGGGTTGGCATATATATGCCTCGTCCTGTCTTCTCCCATGGTCAACTATACGTGGTCCTTTCCAGAGGAACACAAAGTTCCGATGTCACTGTTGTCATCCTTCCGCACAGTACTTTAGATGACACTTGGAGGCGTACAAGAAATATTATATGCTACGAAGTATTTCATAACGGTAGATAACTATAGATGCAAATGTATGCAGTAATCTATGACATTTTTACATAACTTTTTCCGCTACTGTGTTACTATACATAATTTCTCCTACTTATCAACTTATTATTATGTATTATGAGTTTGTTATAGATTACTGTGTTACTATACATAATTTCTCCTACTTATCAACTTATTATTATGCATTATGAGTTTGTTCTAGATTCTCTTATTTCATACTTCATATAGTAGCGAAGATCGAAAAAAAATTTGGGAAGCGTCTTTCCATGTTGATACTCCCTCTGTCCCGGTCAATTGTTGTCCTTTGCTTTTTGGACACTTTTTATAAAGGGAGGCTGTGACAACCCTCGCGAATGCGGAAATATAAAACATACAAGCATGTGAATTAATTTGCGGAAATACGGTATTTTAAAAACTTTTATACATGCAAGATAGAAAAATACGAGGAGTGTCAAAACATTACAAACTAAGTACGGAATACAACAAAGAGACGGAGTCTCTCAAAATGTTAGCAAAGAACAAGTGTTTAGCAAACTAGCTAATTAACGACTAGAGGTGAATCTTCCAGGGACAACGCCCGCTAGCTCACACCCGAACCCAAAATAGCATAAGCAAAAAGCCATCCATGCAAGCAACCTGTTCATCCATGAAAAACATGAACGCCACAATCAGTGGGGAGTAACTCCGGGTTCTCCCAGCCATATCACATTAAACGTACATAAAGGAAATACAAAAGTAGAAGCATGCATATATAGATATACATGTGAAATACGATAAGGATAGATAGGCAAATCAATATATAATGATAAGAGTATATGAAATACAAATCCGAATCCATCATGTTATACAAAGACTCGGGGAAGACACTCTTAGGCAACCGAATACGCTCACTAGGGCTTGCATCTCACCGTTAGCGGTATAAGTTTGATAAGATTGAGACTCGACAAACAAACCATGCCAAGTCATGCGATGATCACAATAGATCCATCATATTATCATCCATTCAAACATACCAATACATAGCCGATGCCCAATCATGCAATGACCATGAATAATAAGTCATGAAATCACGTATTCAAGAACGACGACACAAAGACGACATCTCTCACGGTAAACGAAACGCACTAGCACCGTGTCCCAACAAGAATGATTAAAAGGCATCCATGGGATAAAACATTGCCCTGAACGCATACACGATGACATTTCGTATATGTAGGCTAATTTCCTCCTGGTAGGAACGATAATAAAACGGCTCCTAATCTAAACCTGGCCAGATTCTCGGAATCACATTTTCCTATTCGACATGCGATGACATTTCGCATCCAAGACTCGGTCAATCCTAGACGCCGAGTACCCCAAATTCGGTAGATCAATTCACGAAAGAGGCGGAAAAGAGCACAAGCCTCATAACAAGCGGTACGCTACATGCAAATAACACCACCTCGCAAGTACACAACATTTGACGGCCGGGTCGATCAACGCATAGCGTTCAACTCCCAACAACGTCGTCGTATGCCCACTAACACATGCATTTAAGCAGTAGGATACCTCTCCGTTCCGACATTCCAGCCTTACGAACGGGAAGGTAGCCAAGGGAATGAGAGTACAAAGCACAAGACAAAATAGTGCTCAAACCGTATCATTTGTAAAAACCGACTCAAAGTGGGACATAGCAAAAACCGTCACAAAACATGTGATACAAGCGAATGAAATATCATATATCCAAAACATGAATATTATAAGTCACTACGTAAAATTATACGATAAACGAACCATGCGAACTATTTAAATTATGAGTTTTAGAAATTATAGGAGAAAAACACAGCCGTGTTCCAGGCCGGTGTGGAGGCCGGCGGCCGGTACCCCGGCTCGGAGCACAACTACACACAAAAAGCAAGTTTGGAAACTAACTAAAACAAGGGTCCACTTCAAACAGTCATAACTAGAGTTCTAGATATGTAAATGCAGAAATTCTAAGATGAGGTGATAGCTTATCCTCTTACGGTTCCAACGATAGGTCACAAGCCCAAAACAAGCAAGTAACAAAGGAGATATGTTTATTCTACGAAAAAGGGTCGGTGCAGTGAATTCCCAGCCGGCCACTTGACCGGCAGCCGGTACTTCGGCCAGGAGCACCAGTTCACCCGAGAACTTCATCAAGCATTCAATCATTTTCAATTCTCATAATATACTTCTATTAACTATCAACAATCAATATTCATCATCAACAATCATCAACTAACAACATTCATCATCAATAACATGAATCCTAAGCTTTCTAATCGTATTCTAAATACGAATTCTAACATAGAAGCATGCAAAACACGTAAATGATATCGAGTAACCCTTCACCGTTACCTTTACGCGTCTTTAATCGATTCTAAACCTTCCTAGTCTCCACCTACATACAATTAGATAATAAAAGATGAATATCATTCACCTTGAGAAAGACGGATAATTTAAAAAGCAAGAAAGACGGTAGTTTTATTACCAATACGGATAGAGGAAGCTAAGGGGGGAAGAATAAGACGAACTTACGTGAATTTGAACAAGAAACGAGTGAGCTATGATGATTCTAAGAATGGAAAGATTATGGAGGCAAGGGTTTTGGTTTGCTTAAGGAAGAAGTAAGTTGAGTTGTGTTTGTGTATGAACTAGGTTAAGGGAGGTACTATGAGTTATATAAGGAAAAAGTCAACAAAAGTCAAACTCGCCTTCAGACGGGATTCTCATGGAATCTCGCGGAAATTCCAAATACGAACTCGGAAATTCTAAATTCGACTCGTAAAATTAAATTTACGATTAAAACTATATTTCACTGAAAAGTAACCGTAAAATATTTTCTCTATAAAAATAGGGTACATTTACGGGTGTTACAATCACCCCACCTTTTAAAAAGTTTCGTCCTCGAAACTTGATAGTAGAAAACAAAAGTATCAAAGACAGGAATCGGTTTTAAAAATTAACAAGAAAGCTTTTACAAGGGAAACATTTATGAAACGAGGTTCTTCTCGAAAACGGTTTAAGGAGAATTTTCATAAGTGTGAAACTTTACTTACGGATCTCAAGAATGCTCGTCGCGAACGAGAACTCTAATTATTCAAATCAAAGCAATGTCGAAATAGTGAAATCGAAATTTAATACAACGTTAGTAAGTGCAGGATTAGTTATCAGACGTCTACAATAACAAGTACAAACATCCAACCAAACGCAAAATCCAAATATAAAAGCGAAAGAAATCTATTTTCTTCAAAGACAGGATACAAGGTCCATCTTTAGAGATCTTTGAAAAGTTAAATTAGAAATACAATATGGAAATTTGAAGACTTTCTCAAAGATAAAATCAAAATAACAAGACATTACACGTACATAGAGCGACTTGCACATCTCACACACAATTCAGGGTAACAAAATAGATACAAAACACGCAAAAACGAAACAAATTGAACTATTAGGGATAGGAAGAATCACGATGAAGTCGGCAGGAAGATCTACAAGAATTCGACATCACTAACTCTTCTAATAAACTAGTCTTCAAGAGAATGTAATTTACCTCAATTACACCTTAATCATTCTAAATCGCTAAACTTTATAAACATTATTTACAACAATTCCAAATCAAGCATCAAACATAATTATCTAAGATCCAACTAGCCTCATCCAAGGTCTCACGACAAGGGAAAATCCACAATCCATTATCGGTTATAAGGATTCTTTAATACGCTATAACATCCTTAATTCGATCATTACTACGCTCGAAGCCTCAAATATAAATAGTCACATTAGCAAACCATGGGGGTTACTAATCCTCAAGATAAATGGGTTCACTATTCTAACTCTATAATCCATAACAACTGAGTACTCATTATCCAAAGCTTGCAATGAACATATCTCAATCTCAAACTATGATTCCTTAAGGATAAAAGAAAATTACTAATTCCAAACCACAATTGGCCAATTACTTGGCAATCAGACAACCATTCAAATCATCTAGTTCATCTAAAACTCAATATGAATAGATTTTCATTTACGACAATACTCTTCGAACCTTGGGTACCGGTTTAATTACCCTAAAACAAAGTCTCTTTTAGAATCCACCAATTAGAGACATCCAATTCCCAAATGACATACCAAGCAACCGTTAAAATACCCAACAACAACGAACTATTATCATGATTAACTAAATTCTCAAAATAACACTAGAGTACCAAGCTCCAAATCCAAAACTACTAGGAGAAAATACATTATCACTATTAGGATTCATCCTAGGATTTAGGTTCTATTTCCCATGATGAAATACAACATGAACTTTGCTCAATCCAAGGACACAAACTCTAACTAAAGAATCCCAAATTACATCATGCTTATCCTCTGAGCCTTACAAACGGAATATCCAATCCACTAGAGAAAAGATGAAAGAGCAACGAGCTAGGAAACGATAAGGAGAACACGGGAATAAATAAGGCACCAGATTACAAGAGAGGAGCGCTGAAAATAACGAGGTCAAGAAAGAGATAAAGCAGATAGAAGAGGTATGAATATATCTGAGTAAGAAAGAAGATACGAGCATGCGATTTCTGAAAGATCAATCTTGACAAAAACATTCAAGAATGGAAATGAAAAGGAATGATGGCATGAGTAAAGGTTTAAGGTTTAATCCACAAAATTTCTCCTTTCAGACTTAGGGCGATAGCAAAGCAAATCATCTCCATAACAAAGGTCTCTTACAAGGGACCCTCGTACCACGAATCATCGGAGTAAGGTACACCTATATTTAACAAATCGATTACAACCCAATTCACCCGCCCTTTCATATAACACGGATTCCCAATTGCGGAATTGTAACTCAAGTATAATAACATTCCTTTAGATCAAATATTCAACACAACCTCAAAGGTTTCAAAAACCAAAAGACTAACAAGGAATTCTTCATACAAATCTCTTTTCAACTCCTATGGCCAACAAGGTAAAACACCATACAAAACGTCATCATCAACATCCTAAGGCATCACCGTCATAGCTCATCTAATCAGATTCCACTGATGCCATAATCCTTAAGTAACATGGTTTAGTCTATCATAACGACTTACTACCTCAACCAAGTCTCCGATACCATGATATAAGATCATATTTTTAAAGTCAAGAATTATAGACAAGTACTTTTCCACCAAGCGTATACTCTAACACATAAACTAGAATCCGCAAGAAGTCACTTAGTCTCAAAAGCATTTTACACCTCAAGGCATCATTCAAACTCCTAAGTTCAAACTTTCTCCTTATATAGTACATTACACCAGTTTAGATAATTATGAAAGAAAAAGAAATTATTTAATAATCCATATGACATTTTTTTATGTTATTCACTATTACGGAGATATAGTTTAGATCGGAAATATGTTGTATGGGAGATCGCCCGAACTAATCGCATTGGCTTAATGGGCCACGTGTCTTTAGAGATGATGATGGTGCCTAATGCTTGCTACATGCCTCTCTTAAATAGGTTTACTTGGCATTGCTATTTGTGACTCCTCAATGCCACGGCTTGTTGGCCAAGTCATTTACTTGCTATAAATCGAATTTCACTCGCAGCTTTGTTAAAAGATAACAAGTTTCGATTATGTCTTAATCTAATACATACACTTATAGTAATAAAAGTGAGAAATGTTCCATAATGTTTAGTAGATAAAACTATTACTCTATATGTAAAGAAAATAAGGTTTGTTATATCCAATTCAGGTATGATTTCGGGACCTTTCGTCGTTATAATTATTTATTTACCATCTTACACATAAAAGAAATAAGAGGATAGGATAAGTAATTGTTTAGATTTTTTATCCGTAAGTTTTGTATTAGAACCGTAATAATGCTAGTATGATTTCAAGACACTTCGTCGATAAAATTAATTACTCCGTATTTATTACCGTCTTATATAGTTGAAATAAAATGATATAATCAATAGTTTATGTTATTTGGTCTATAAATTTTGTATCATTACCATTATACTGTTCATCGGAAGTTAAGACCCTTTGCTATAGAACTTATTAACTCATTTTAGCTGGTAAAAATAAATATAAAGCTTGAATTAAGCCTTATATTATATCATTGTCAAAGCATGTCTAGGATTAAATTTTTCGTCGTCGTAGTAGAAGAATTATGATTGTACGCAAGATGGGTTGAACCCCGTACAACAAGATTATTAGCAAGAGGGTTGGGTGTGGTCACCGTCTAGAAGATCAAACCAATCGTGTAAATAAAAACCTTTACGTATGTAGCATATTACGTATTAGCATTAGTAAATCATTGTCATTACTTAAAATGAAATTGGGGAATATTAATTATGGATTAACAATGGAAAGTCCACAAGTAATTATCCTTCCATTTAATGTACATAACACTGAGAACCAAAACCAAATAAGGAAGACGTGTTATTTTTATAGTGATGGGTACGTAGTAGTTAGACTGGTTTGGCAAGGTTAGAATGAATGAGTCGTATTGTTTAGTTTTTGTGATACGGGAATGAAAGGGCTTGGCCTATTTTTATACTCCTTGTGTGTACGTACATAGGAGAAGAAATTAGAAGGGACAAAAGTGAAAGAAATACGATAAAGCACATAAGATAAGAGGCTTGCTTTACTATAAAAATGAGATGACGTTATACTAACTGTTATAATATTTTAAATTGTCAAATTCATATTATTGTTGTTTTATCGTTCGCATATTGTATTAGTGTCTTAGATGTTATAATGTTTGTCGTGATGGTACTGTTGTTATAATGCATAATTGGCCAATTGTAGCATTCGGGATACGATTATTGGTTTGAGATGACAGTATTATGAAAACCAAAACCGTGAACACAGTAGGGGCGTTGGCTTCATATAAAGTAAAGGAGCATTGGCTCCAGGGGCGTTGGCTCCAGAAGCGTTGGCTCGCTCAATATGCATAATAGGAGCGTTGGCTCCATGTGAAAAGTAATGTCTTTCATACATTAATGGTATACCGATATTAGTGTGTTGTGAATATATGTTTATATATATATATATATATCTTGTTGGTATTGAAGTGATAAATGATATAATGCTTGGATGACCTACTGGTGTCTAGTAAGCTCGTACTCTAGCATAATAAGGAGAATTCTTCATGAATCAAGGAAACCGTAATGTCTCTCTTGTTCGGTAATGGTAGACCAACACTAATGTGATATGAATATGTATTCATGAAAATAAGAAATGATACAATGTTTTAGATACCTGACTGGTATATGGCAGGAAATACTGTATGATGGTAAGTTATTATACTCGGGTAATTAATGGTACTCGGGAAATGATATTAATAAGGAGAATGTTAATGAATAATGAAAATGACATAAGGCCGGTGGAGGCAACCGAGGTCATACTCAGCCTGTGGTTGGCTGATCCCGTTATTTTAATATATTTTTTAGGTACAAGTGTCAGGGAGGGTTAAGAGTGAGAAACTCCATATAGAAGACGAGACTTATAAGATGTTTAATTAAATAAATAGAGTTTTTAGTTTTAGGTTTATAAGTGTATTTATTTTATTGTATAAGCCTTGTATTTTCCAGAGGAAAAAGACGGCGGTGACGCCCTGTAATTCTGATGCTGTCTATTATTAATATAAAGAGCTATTTTGAGCTACATGTCTGTTTTTCGGGGTGTTACACAATTAAAGTCATTCCTGAACGGTTCAGAATAGATAATCATACCAGATGACCCTACGAGGAGGTATACAGGTAGTTGATCTCTGTCCGGCCGAAGTTCAACCGACATACTAGGTGCCAGTAAGCTCAGTAACATATTGTGTCGACCTAATAAAACGCTTTGGTATGTACTTTTATATTTACTAGTTTTAAACGCGTGCATATAAAATTGCACGGGTCGTGGTTAAACATATTATGTACTATAAAATGCAGTGAATTTGTCGTGTATTATCATTGGATACATGAGATACAAATAATCGTGATTAAATGCTCACTGCCATGACAATAAAAGTAGTCTACAATTGTAGATTCGGCATTCATATAATACTCCCTCTTTTTATACATGTTCCTCACATTACCTTTTTGGAGGTCAACGTTTTAAAACTTTTAAACATATATAAAGAACAAACTATATTATTTAATAATAAAAAATTTACTTAGTTACATTTGTTAGAAAAAATTTTCCATAAAAACGTATTTCCAAACGGTAATTATAATAGATAAGCGGATAAAATGATGGTCAAAGTGTCGCCTCGGAGATCGCGTATAAAGTAAATAAAAGAAACATATGTAAAATGAGGGATTATAAATTATCAATCACTGATTGCAAATTATGTTACAAATTGAGATCTTAATCAAAAAATGTTCCATAGTATAAGTTACGCTCACCCACATATAATTGTCAATAAGTCTCTTTTAAGATGAATATATCTATCTTAAAATAAAATGAGTCAAATACTATATAATTTTTATAGATAATAAAATATTTATTACTCTAATATCTAGACGTTTTATTTTTTTTGTTTTATCTATACAAAAAGTATAGTATTTGATATGGCAAAAGTTTATAACAGGTGAGAATTTGTGATAATTGTATTACCTTTGCTAAACTCGGGAGAACTTAATTTATTTGCGCCTTAACAAATTTCTCTATGAGTCAAAGTAAAAAAGCTTCGACCCAATCCAAACAAAGAATTACTGGTATCTTTTATGTATGTCATATTTTTTTTTTGTATTTTTTATATTCGTCTCATTGGTTATGTTTTAATGGTATCTTTTATTATTTTATGAAAATTTTAAGTTCTTATCATTTTTTAAAAGTAGATATATCATTTTAAAATAATTCGATTTAAAATTCATCGTGATTTTTTCAAAATATTAAGGACGGTGAATAATCTTTAAAATTGGTAATTTTTTAGTTGGTATTTTTAACTATCCATTTTTCTTCTATCTTATGCTATATGTATTATTTGTTCAATTTTATATGTGACATATTTTTTGTTTTTATTAATTACATGGCTTTCTCTTTATGTAGAAGATTATTGAATACTTGGAGTTTTTTTGTTGTTTTTTTGTATTGATTGATTAATGTTTATATGGAATTAGTATAATTTATGCAACACAAATGTATAATGTATGGCTTTGTGTAAATTTGGAATTAAATAAGAGGATAAGTAAGAGAGTAATAGATTTGTAATTAAATATGTAAAGGGACGTGGGGTTCCCATATAAAAAAAAAGTCACCTTTTTCACCATAAAAAAAAAAGGAACCAATAAGATTTCTTAAAATGTTTCTTCTTTTATATAAAGAAGATTCGTATATACTATCTTGTAGAAAGCAAATAAAAATCATCGTAAATATTTTTTTTCTTCTTATAGATTTACTTGGTTTAGCCATTTTTGTTGGCTTCCTAAGAACAATCACAAGCAGAACATCGGGTAAAAACCAAGATGCAAGAGACGTAGTGATTGTTTACTAGACGTAGGCTCCAAATGAAATGCTTTTTTTCAGTGACATATATAAATTTTTAAGTTTTTTCTATTTTTATTTGGCCTATACATTTACAGGATGCAACCAGTCATTGTAAATGCTGAGCGCGGACTTTCTTTAGAATCGATCGAGAAGATTGTCAGGACCATAGAATCCCTACCTTTAATTTAGATTACTCACGTTATAGCTTCTGGATATGGGGGTATGTTTATATATTGTAATGTAGATGACATTTTAAATAAATATATGATCATTGTTTGACTGCATGGGAGGTTGTTGCGGTACTACACACTTTTCGACCATAAGATTAGACAGTGTTGCTCATGCCGCAAAAGCCTGGAGTTTGTATTTTTTGCATTTGTTATTTACAACATGCACTATCTTAATGTTACCTAAATTTAGGGCACTTAACAACAAAGAGACACTTCAGCGATTTCGTAATGGTTTTCGCGCAAATGTTGTTTTGGAGAGCTCAATACGTCAAGCAATGTCAACCGAAGAAGTACGATTATTACTGCCAATAGGATCTCTTGTAGATCAACCGCTAATGCTTTACACAAATATGTGAAACTGAACATATCTATCAACTTGTATCTTTTTCATAAATTGACTGTTTGTTATTTATTACCAACTTTTTGGAAGGGAAAACTATACAAATAAAAGGAAAAATACAATCTGTATTAAATCCACATAGTTTTGCATACACCACATGTAGTATTTGTAAGGAAGAAACATCTGCCACGTTAGGCGAACCGTTTTCCAGTGATGTTGGAGAAAAAACTCATAATGCCATTTCAAATCCAAGGTAAGTGTTTCAAACGAGCTACTTAGGCTACCATTACTTTTTACTTTTACAAAGCATATCTAATATAACTGCTGCTGTTTTTTTAAATATTAATAGATGTGTTCTTGAGGTAGTTTTCACTAACAACACCGGTGAAACACACATTGCACATTATAATTCCCTAGCTGAGGTGATTATAAGAAAAATGACCACCGAACTTATTGCTTTAACACCGGAGGTAATTTTTTCACAAATTCCTCGGACGGCTAATATGTAATTAATTAATACTATATTATGGTTGATAACGCTTTATCGTTATTATGCGCCTGTTTTAGGAGCGCCGATCCTTGATTGATGAAATGATGAGCAAAATAAAGGACGGAGAATTTGTGATAAAGATGTGGTCGTACGTACCAAGTGGTCCAGTGAAACCAGTACTTTTCCGCCCGAAGCATAATAAAAAAGAAGACATGTAGGACTAAAATATTACTTGTGAAATCGCTACGCGTTTATTATGTCTGTCGAACAAGTTTTTCTCTTTGTAGTTATATGTGTATGTAGTAGACAATTCGCAACCTTTTGTGACTCTATGTGTGAACTAAATTCTGAATAATTACTCAGTATAATAAAAGATCGTGAATTTGTGGTCAAAAATACGGTCGTACGAACCAAGTAATCCAATAAAATAGATCTGCTTCCATCCACATCATAATAAAGAAGCGGACTTTTAGCACGATAAAGTCACTTCGGTACTCGTTTATTTTGTCCTTCGAACAAACTTTTTCGTTGTATGTATATGTGGCTGTAGTTGGCACTTCGAAACCCTATGTACATCTACATGTGAACTACTTGTGAAACAATGTGTGGTACTAATATTTTTTTTAAAATAAACTTTCCTCAGTACTCAATCTAACCGGATATGACCAATAACAAAATATCACTTTGAGTATCTTGTTTTTTCGATGCAGTAACTATATTATCATTCGTTGGAGTTTACTACATTGCTTTCAAATTCAAGTTTCGTAGACATGTCATTTCCCGTCCTGATAACAGGATATTAAAAAACCACATTATGTGGCAACAATGTTCGATAGCTAAATTGCATATATAGTATATGGCAACGAAAATATAATATTATAAATCGGTCAACAAGTAACATATCGTTGCGTGTTTACTTACAAACAATGAAATTTTATATATTGTTGTAGAGAAAATACAGTGCCTTACATGCTATAATACTATCGCACGGTAAAAATGAAGAAAAAATAAGCTAAAATATCGCAGTATATGTTGAATTATTTGATATATGATACGAAACACACTTTTTAATATTTCGTTATTTGATAAATCACCTCAAGTAATTGATATATTTTGTTATGCGCTATCGACAACTCTTATTTTTTTTCTCTATGAAGAATAGTGGACTTTAAAACATACTCCGTATATTTTAGCATATACTTTCTTCAATAAATACTTACCCTATATCTATTAAAAAAGAACTAACTACTAAGCGATTTGGTTTTAAATCACATTAACTTTACTCTTCTACATATAAACAATCGAAAATACATATTTATTTGTCATTCACGTTAGTTAAATTTTACATTACAGCTACGTGTCCTGGCAATTGTTTTTTTAGACACGATTTACATTGTCTGTGTGCAACTAACAATTTAACTTTCTATAATTTTTCCTAAGATTGTATGTGAAGTTTCTATCTTGATCATTACTGTAATATTTTAACTAAATACGTTTTCCAAACATTTACATTTACCCGTTCTGAACAACAACCTAAAAAATGTAACAACGTGCGTGATTGTGACATTAATTACTTTAGCGTTGTTACTTGTTCAGACAAAAAAACATATTGACTAAAAAAGGCAAATTTAACTAAAATAACTCAACCTTCTTAAAATCTTCCGAAAATAACCCAACTTTTCAACTTAAACAATAATGATCCAACCTTTACATTTTCATCACAAAAATGTCCCATTACTCAACAAAAGTGCATTTTTTAGCAAATTAAGGAATGATATTTTGTAAATTACTTTGATAGATCTTTAAATTTTGATATCGTGTAAATAATAAGTTAATCAAAATCGGAATTATTTTCTATATATTTTATGTAAAATAAAAAGACAGTTAAAAGAAACCATACCTTGACACTCATAATTTTAATTATCTAACCTGATAGTCATTCATCCACATGACAATACCATGTAAATATTACATTAGCAAACTGAACCAGAGGAAAAATTTCTCTTTTATAAACTCTAAAGGGAAAATCTTTTTAGTTTAGTAGAAAATATAAAAAAATCATAAAAAAAAATGGTTTGATTACTTTTTTTTATAATTTTTTTCATAATATTAGATTTTGAAAGATTTGTCAAATTTTACAAAATATCATTCCTTAATTTCCTACAAACATTTAAGATAGTTGAATAGTGGGATATTTTTGTGACGAAAATGTAAAAGGTTGGATTATTATTGTTTAAGTTGAAAAATTGTGTTATTTTTGTAAGACTTAATAAAGGTTGGGTTATTTTCGTTAAATTTGCCTCAAAAAAAATCTTATTGATATCATCTTCTAAAAAAACTATGTCACGTAATTGTAATCAGTGGTAATTACAAAAAAAAAAACAAAGTATGCCGAAGAAAAAGACTTGTCCTATTTGGAATATATTTTTTTTTTCATACATAGCATTTTGGTAAAGCAAAAAAAAAGGAACAAAAAGGATACACGTTTCTTCCAAGTGTCGACACGCCAAATATATGTAATGTAATCATACAAAATTATAGTTAATACAAATCCATTGACGCCGAAAACAAAAACCAATCCAATCTGAAATACGATTGTATTACGTGTCATTTTAGTTACGAACTATAGATATACACATACCTTCCATGTGGTGGAACATCTAGCATAACACCTCACCTTACATGCATATCAGTCTGCCTATAAATACACAACATGGGTTGCCCTTTTCATAGGAGGTAATTGTCCAAGGATCGTTTCCAATGGGTATTATTTTTTATCTTTATTTTTTATATTAATTGTGGAGTGTAATTCTTCTGCCTGTACATCTTGTATCACATGTATTACAGTTTAACGTGTGCGTATGATTACATTTTTAGCTACACATAAGTAGGACAGCGGTTTCACTAACTGACTAATTGATTTGTTTCAGATTCATTAGGAACGCCTTGATCTCCATTAGAATTAAATTTGAAGATAATCCTAATTGACTTACTAAAACAACTTCATCTACCTTCTGCGGAGTTTGACATCCATGCCGTGACGGGAGAACTAAAGGCATACATTCGGATACGTGGAATTAGTTCTCCCACAAAAGCGGTTAAGTTTATTGGATCATCTTCCAATCTCGTTGGGCCATCTCAGCAAAACTGTGCCAGAAAAGCAATAAAATTTCTGAAATATTTATACGGGTTTCATGTACTGGACTACAACTACTACGACTTACAACTATCGCAACACAATTATAACACACTAAAAAAGAATACTACACGGGCATGAAATTGTTCCTGAACTAGAGCTGTTGTCGCTTTCAAGCGACGACTGAACGTCTTTATCCGTCGCAGTCTCGAAATAATAGTGCTAATAGACGCCTATGGATACAATAACTGTCTAATACCATGTTTATTTCTTGTATGTATAATTATCTATAAATAAAACAAATGGTTTGTCCGTATATTTATGATCTAACTTACCTGTTTCAATTCGCATATTTAACAATTTACAAATGTATTGCGGACACAACAAGTAACGAAAGTCTGCACGCGGCCTTCCAACTAGTCGAAAATAGAAGTAAATATGTGGGGCCTAGTCTTAAATGCAAGGGGAAAGAAATAATGGCAGTGAAAAGTACTCGAACTATGAACTTGAGAAAGGGAAGGCAAGAAGCAAACCACTAAGACACGTTGCTTTAGAGTGTTTACTTGTACGCTGAGCTTACATATTTCTCCCTTTTGGATTTTTGGCCCAAATTTTTTGGGCCTTGTGCAGCCGCACGGGCTAAAAGACGGGTATGTCGTCTACAATGAGAACTTGAGATAAAAATATATAAATAACAAATGGTGTGTAGAAGTGGCTGACAAAATAAATTGCAAACAACCTCAGCGAGTGTTCAACAAAAAATGTCTTTTTTAAAAGGCCCACCACTATTGTTAAATGAATGATGCCTTTTGAACCTTTGGTGACGTGGGTAAAGAAGAGGGGGGAAATGATTATCTTTTAATATATAGGTGTTATAATATGTAGATAATGTAATAGAGATGTGTGTATTTCTCATTAGTACAATGGGGTATATATACACAAATATAAATAGAGGTTATGTCATGGGAAAATAAAAGGACTAGTCTATACAACCTCCAATTAAAGACATTTAAAAGTATCCATAATACAAGTGACTTATGGGCATCCAAAATAAGTTTTCACAACACTCCCCCTTGGATGTCCATTCCTGAAGAAGATGTTTTGATGAAAACCTTCCTAGAAAAACCTCGTGGGAAAAACACTAATGAAGGAAAAAGTACACTGATCTCCAAACACGCATATCAAGCTATCTCGTTAAAACATTTTCATGAAAAACCCAGTGGGACAAAACATGGATAAGGAAAAAGAGTACATCACGTATTACTCCCCCTGATGATTATATAACTTGATATATCTTGAAATCCATACTCTGATGTAACTTCTCGATCGTTGAAATGGAACCATCGTAGTTGATAAAGTTGATCTCTTTCAATCAATAGAAATTCTTGATAATTTCAATATATTATTTATTCATAACTCGCATCTGGATATAGACATTCATGATGACTTTCGAGCCTTCATCTCAAATATTATAGTCACACTTGTAATATAAATTCTTCTCAAATATTGACATAATATTATATGTCTAGAATAATTGACATTTTAACAATCATGGTGATCATGACTATAGCGTATTAACGTGCCAAAATTCTACCTCATTAAAAACCCTGCTAGGAAAAATCCATTGGGATAGAAATCTAGACGAAGGAAAAAAGAGTGTAGCTATCATTCCCGAATTCATTCTCTTCCTGAGAATCAATTCGTTTA
>JAIUZE010007165.1:0-48935 GCA_022085475.1 Heliosperma pusillum | reverse complement strand
TTGTACATTCTGGAACAATTCCAGGAACTATAAAAATAAAAAACATTTGCTCAAAAAAATTTAAATTAATTTTATGAACAAATAGCTTTGTATTTAATGGTTTTATCAAATAAAAACATTAGATATAGTAAAACAGTGAAACAAATTATGAAATTTCACCAAGAGTATCAACATCAGAATGTAAAATGTAAAAAAAAATTTCAAGACCATAAATGGACGTTTCAATTTTATGAACATTATAATCTCATATTATCGACTTTTATCGTATAAAAATCAATAAACATGAAATACATAAGTAACAGTCACGAAATTTTACATATAATATGTAAGAAATGCATGTGAGATCATATTAAAATTTCATGGCCATAATCAACATGCAACTATTTTTAGTTAACTTTTAACTCATAAAATGCATGTTAACTCGGTTTAAACGCCAAAAATCAAAATAAACAGCAAATTAATCCCTAAAATCACGAAATTTGACCACAAACATTTTGAGGTCAGTAGGTACCAAAATAATTTTGTTCAGAATCGGTATTTTAAACACAAAACTCAAATCTTGTTTATTAGTTATCTTATAACTTTAATAAAAATGTCCAAAATGAACATGCATGCTACAATCTAGCTCTGATACCACATGAAAGTCCATAGACCTTAATTAGACTCCTCTAATTAGTTGCTAAATTACTTGTTAATTTAGTATTTAATGATCTATGTAACATGCATGCAAATATAAAGACATTTATATAAAAACAGAAATTTCCTCACATTGATATGGAAATAATATGGGCAAAACAAGAACACCTTCTTGTTGTTCTTGAGCTAATAATATGGATGAACAAGAAAACTCCAAACTAGAAGACCTCCTTCACGTTGCACCAAGATGAACCCAAATAATCTACCCTTATTATTAACTAGATAATAAGATAGATATTATACTACTAATATTATGATTATATTACTACAATAGTAATACTTAGTAAATATTAGTATTTGAGAGTTTTTAGAGAGAAGATGAGTTTTGAGAGAAGTAAAGAAAACAAGCATAGAATGAACAAATAAAATGATCAACCATATTGCCCTTTTATACGCAATATGACCGGTCATGGTGAGCTCTACAAGGCTCTCATTTTGCTTATTTTAATCACATGCATTAGGTCGGAGTGTTGTAGTATAAGTGATGATTATATTCAACTTGTTATATCACTTTCAATTAGTAACTAAAGAGTGTAAACAAGAACAACAATCATCACCATTGTAACTACAATCTAACCGGCCACAATGGCCTAGTTTGGTCCATTTTGATTTTTGATATTTGTCTCACAATTACTTATTGATCATATGGTTAATTATCTTGTATAATTAAGTGTTAATTTGATCATATAACAATTATATGACTCAATTAAATAAATAATATGTACTTAACATTTTAAGTAATATTTTACCATTATATCCATATATAATGGGTCCCACAATGCTTAGTTAATTTATTTTACAACTTATTAGTCAATTATCGCATAATTGAAAAAATAAGTTTAATCGAATTTGAGTTCTTAACTCAATTTCTAACAATTAACTCTCGTACATATCGAATATATGTAATGTTCTAATTAACTGTATCGTATACAAATAATTAGTTACTATTTGGATTTCATCCTTTAGGTGTGACCGAAAGGGATCAGTTGATCACCGCCGTCATACGACAATAACGTCAAACTCTAGTCAGCCAACCGTTATTGATTTACGTTAATCAACTGACTAATCATATATATAGTCAATAAATATCCCAATTATATTCCATAATAAGATTTATTATGTGGCGTACTATTGTGGAGGACACCTACTCCAACACTAAAAGGTCGGTACGAATCCGAAAGGAATATACCGCTACAAGGCCTAGACAATCATAGTAATTCTAATGTTGGTATCAATGAAACTTTTAATTAGTTTTACATGTATTTCTCTTTCACTATATCAATTTGATTAGATAGTTTATTCTACCGTATTAGATAGTTTATTTTGTTATTATCTAGCCAGTTTACTTTATCGTCTTTCTATTCTCGTTCTTAGATAGTTTACTTTATTATTATTGTCTAGTTTACTAGTTTAGTTAGTTAGGCTTTCAATACCGTCATTTAAATATTGTCTTTACTTAGAATTTAGTTGTTGTTATTCGGATCAGA
Organism: Heliosperma pusillum; assembly: GCA_022085475.1. Lineage (NCBI taxonomy): Eukaryota > Viridiplantae > Streptophyta > Magnoliopsida > Caryophyllales > Caryophyllaceae > Heliosperma > Heliosperma pusillum. Next base: position 46,752 of record JAIUZE010007165.1, on the reverse strand, counting down.
GGGTTTCCCCGATCGGGTATGTGACAACCCGATCGGGTTAGTCTTCTGTTCTGAGTTTTTCATTTGCAATTTACATATTTGTCATTTACATATCGTCATTTTTATACTTGTCATTTTATTTTATGTTAATAGTTTAGACAACCACCTAAAGTGACTCGAACCTAAATGAAAATCAATCCATAGCAATTCATAGTTAACACGAACTCCCTGAGGATCGACACCGTACTTCCCTAATTACATTCCTTATGTTGTTAGCCTAAGTGCGGGTAATTATTTTTGTATCGGGACCGCGACATAACCGATCACACCTTCAGGTAGAATGCAGCATGGTACACTTGCAAATGCTCTGGACAACTAACAACTTTTCAGATACTCTCCATCTGACGGTGCCAGTTTTTTAACAGATTTGGTGCTCCCGTACCCTCATAAGTAGTGGGTCTGTGACGGGCAATACCCGTGCTTATGGTACTAGCATCGACTACCACCTCTCGATCCCTTCACACACCATTTAGGGCCTCGGTTAACGCCTCATTCTATTCGATCAACCTAGCTACCTCCTCTTGGTTCATACCAACGACACTAATCATCGCATTAGCTTTCTTTGGCGCCATAATAACTTCAATAAGAAAGGCAAACGTAAGCACAAAGCCTACGTTATAAAACAAATTCGGACATTCTACTAACGCACTCGGTCGAGTGCAACATGTCACTTGGCCGAGTTAATCTCACTCGATCGAGTACCACATGTACTCGGTCGGGTTCACCAAAATTGAAGCGATTTAAAATTTCTAGAAACATTCACTCGGTCGAGCCCTATAGGTCACTTGGTCGAGTCAAGCCTATTCGGTCGAGTGTCACATTCCACTCGTCCGAGTACTAAAAAATAAAGTTTTTATCACACAGCAAACCCCAACTCAGTCGACTCGCTTGCCCTACTCAGTTGAGTGATGCAATTTCCGACCCTATCACAGTATAAAATCGCATAAACTTCACATATAATGTATTCTCGCAATCATTGATACATACTTTTCTTGCTCATACTTCATTCCATAGTCATATCCCATTTTACCAACCACATAACAACACAACACATGCATAAGTACGTCCTCGACACATCCCCGTAGTTGCCGACTAAGAGTTATAAGGGAGAGATTGCGACTTTAGGACGTCTCCTAAGTCTTTGCGGTAGCTACAAATAACTCCTACTCGAGCTTAATTTATTTGACACTCCTAAGTTCATTGGGTTCATTGGTTTTAGTCTCCAAAATCGTCTCTTTGATACCACTTTGTAAGACCCTCATCTAGCAAAGAGTCTTACGAAGGCCTACTTAGTAATTAGAAGCGCAACCATCTCGGTTGCTCGAGGTAGATAATATCAAATAGATCATAACGCAACAACATTTATTACAAATGACCTTTAAAGCGATTACATTGTCTCAATGAAATATAAAATAAGTTCTCCAAAACAAGTGTTCATTAAACCGAATATCTACAGACTAAAGACACAACAGAAGCTAGATTCATCATCAGTGCGTCCCCCTCGTTCTCACACATGCTCAAGGAAATACGTGCTAGACTCTTGCTCACCATTCCCTAATGGATCACATCAGTCTTGAAAACAAAAGAAAGGTCAGTACCGTCATACATCAATCAACGATCAATAACAATCAACCATCACAATAATGTAGACAATAGCAAGTGACCAATAATCAACCACAACCACAAGTAAACGATTTTTCCCTGAAGCGGTCACCCCTACCAACGTCAGAGTGCATATCTGAACGTCGTACCACCAACTGATGTCAGATGTGACAACCCTCGCGATAGCAAAACTAAAACATAACAAGCATGCAATTTAGATAGCGGAAAATACGATATTTTTGAAACTTTTTACATGCCGAAGGAAGAGTACGAGGAATGTCAATTACATACCAACTAAAGTATAAAATACTACAAAGAGACATAGTCTCTCAAAACGTAATCAAACATAAAAGTTGTTTAGTAAACTAGCTAAGAACGTCTATGGGTGAATCGTCAAGTCCAACGCTCGCTAGCTCACACCCGAACCCAAAAATAAGCAAAGATCCAGCCAAGCAACTTGTTCATTCATGAAACATTAACGCCACAGTCAGTGGGGAGTAACTCCAGGTTCTCCCAGCCATATCACAAATAACATACTTAAACGGTAATAAACATGTAGAAGCATACTTATATATATATATATATATATATATATATATATATATATATATATATGTTAATTACGAGAAATATAAATAAGCATTTCAATATATTAAGATATAGGCGCATGAAGTACAAAACTGTAATCATCAGATTATAGACAGACTCAGGGAAGACACCCTTATGCAACCATATACTCACTAGGGCTTACATCTCACCGTTAGTGGCATATACTTTATAAGATAGAGACTCAACAAAAAAACCACGCCAAGTCATCCATCGGTCACAAAGAGTCAACATATAGGGATCCATCCAAACATACAATTATGGTAACATAATCTCTCACGGTTAATAACACGCACTAGCACCATGTACATAGCAAGTATGATCAATACACGTCCACGGGATAAACATTTCCCTGAACCATACACGATAAACGTTTCGTATATGAGAGACTCATTTCCTCCCGGTAGGACGACGATAATAATACGGTCCTAGTCTAAACCTGGCCAGACTCTCGGAATAAACGTGTTCCGATTCGACATGCGATAAAAATTTTGCATCCAAGACTCAGTCAAACACAGAAGCCGAGTACCCCAAATTCGGTCAAACTACACGAAAGAGGCGGAAAGTGGACAAGAATCATAATCAAGCGGTATGCTACATGCAATGACACCACCTTGCAAGGATACGACATTTAACGTCCGGGTCGATCAACGCATTGCGTTCTTCTCCCAACAACGTCATCATATCCCCACTAACACATGCATACGAGCAATAAGGATACACCTCCTCGTTCCGACATTCCAGTCTAACGAGCAAGGAGGTATAGCCGGGGAATGAGAGTTCATAGCACTCAACGATTAGTGCTCAAATCAAAACATAGGTAGAACTGACTCAAAGGGGAACATATCAAAAACCATCACAAAACATGCGATATAAGCGAGTCGGATATCATATATTCTAAACATGGATATTTAATGCTATTACGTAAATTTATACGATAAACGAACCGTACAAACTATTATAAGTGAGAGCATAAGAAAAGAAAAGGAACTCAGGGGGTGCCAGCCGGTCAAGGTGACCGGCCGCCGGCTACCCGGCTGGCACTTCAGCAACATTCAAACAACACTAAAAATACAGGGATGTTCCAGCCGGTCAAAGGGACCCGCCGCCGGCTACCTGGCTGGGAACACATGCCAATTGAGAAAAAGAGAAAAGAGAGAGGGGTGTCCCAGCCGGTCGGCTGACCGGCGGCCGGTCGGCCGGCTGGGGATTACACAATACCAAAAGTACTCAAAGTACCAATTTCACATCAGCCACGTTTTCAGCCAGTCGGCTGACCGGCGGCTGGTTGGCCGGCTGGGACTACATACACACGAAATTCATCAACACTCATCAACAATCATCAACAATCGTCTACAATCATCAACCAACACAAATTCTAAGGATACTCATCCAATTCAAAGCATATTTACTAACATCAAACTACATTAATGCATAATAATCGTCAGTTAACGTTGGGTAACATCAATTAAAGCATTAAAACACGTATTGATATCGAGTAACCCTTCACCGTTACCTTTGTGCGTCTTCAATCGTCTTCTAAGTCTTCCTCCACGAGATAGTAATCCTTGTCGAGGTCTTGAACGTCTCCAACTACACAAAGACACCAAAAGATGAATACAACTCACCTTTGAGAAAGACGGAAATATTGAAAAAGAGAAAGACGGTAACTTTATTACCACACAAGGTAGAGGAGGATAAAAGAGAAAGATTATGATGAAAATCAAGAGATTTGAATGAGGAATGGATGAGTTGTGAGAAGCTTGAGTTGATCAAAAATGGTGGTTAGGGTTTTGGTGGGTTGTGAGCGGTAGAAGAGGGTGAGTGGAAAATTATGGGTAGTGTAAGGGTAAGGGTTATATAGGGTGAGTGGAAAAATTAAGGGAAAAAGGCCCAAAATTTGGCTTAAGGCATAACCCACACGGAATTCCGAGTAGAGTCCGAATACGGCCTCGGATTTGCTAACTTGGACACGGGAAACTAAGTTCTAATCTAACTCTAAAATTACGCTAATTAATAATAATATAATATTATTAAAATAAAATAGGGTACATTTGCGGGTGTTACATCAGACCGTAGCACTAGACATTAAAATCGCCTCGCATCGCAACGAAAGTTCCCTAAACATTAATTTGAACATCCCCCTGTGGCCGGAGAGCCACGAGAGGCGATCTCGGGGTGTGGAACCGTCTCTTGACCGAACAACCAAATAGAACCAATAATCATGATAATCACCATCACAACCACCATCACCATCTTTACCAATAATCAATGTCATAATATCATCATCAACATCATCATCAATAACAATAATAAAATATATCACATCAATCAAAATACGAAAGTACTGAGTAGGAAAATCTTACCTCAAGGCAAATTCCGCAAAATATGAGGTATACTAGAACTCTTCCTCTACGAATTCTCCTCCTCACAATATACAATAATCTACATCAATAACCATTAAATCCCACATCCCAAACTCATATTAGGGTTTCAAAAGACAACCCAAAAATACTAAATAAATTCAAGATAGAGATACCTACGACGAGATCGATGCAAAGGAAACGACTCCGACGAACAAACAATGACAATCCAAGCCTTAGTGATGAATTTGGATGATTAGAGAGTGGTTAGAGAGAGGTTAAGAATGTTTTAGGGTTTTTAAAGAATATTAAACTGTCGGATTTATATATAACCTCCTTAATCATCGTAATTCAAAACTGCTTGAAAACCCGTTAGACGAGTGCACAAAACACTCGGTCGAGTGCACTGCACTCGGCTAAGTGCACAAGTCACTCGGTCGAGTACCACTTAGGCAGAAGGGTGTCTAAGTAACTAACTCGACATACTAAAGACACTCCTAATTTCATTGGGCCGAGTCAAGCGACAACTCGGTCATGTACACTCTACTCGATCGAGTCCAAGCTTATCAAAATACAGAGTATTACAGTTTGATCAAAAGAAGTTCTTATTCTTAGGGTTATCAAAAGAGGCTCTGATGATTTTGATAGACTAATATATGTACAACTTCATTCATTGGATAAATATAATGGATCTCATTCATTACGTTATATGTATAGGTGACCATATAGAGATATGATCATTGAAATGACCGAAAAGAGGTTCCCCAATAGTTGTTTTACCTATTAACAGTCAATGTGGAAATTCTCATAAGGAGTGAATGTAATTATTTTTCCTTTGACCTGAGTTCACTATTAAAATTAATAGAATACTTGTTATACTTTGATGCCTGCCAGCTAGTGTGTAAAAATGCTAGTTGAACAGTTATTGTGTGTAATTTAGTACCTATGAAGTTAGTGGTGAGTTGGATAGAATCCATCAACTCGAGGTAACAACTTTGAACTCTATGTTGTCATTAATCTTATTGGTTGTATCAAAACCTTGGCTAGGGCAGATGAATAGTTCAAGAAATGAGTTTCTTGAAACTGATTCGCTAACCATAGTGATTGACATGGAACATAGTGGTTATCTAACAGGGTTTAACAGTTTTAACCATACCTTAGGATGATCTGGAGTTGGAAATATGGAAGGAAATGATACATTACCCTTTACCAAGTTTTTCTTCATAGTATGTTGATATTCACATTATCCAGTCGTTGAGGAGTGTTGTTAGACGCCAACCTCAATTACTATTGAAAACGATTGTCTCTCGGTTAACTGGGAGATAGTTGGAATTATGCCGCTGACCTAATCGAATCTCTAAAGTTAATTACTACTGGCTTAATGTTGAACCTAGATGGTCACACACTCATTGTAATGAACATGCTTAAAACCGGGTTTGATAAAAGGAAAATCCGTTTGATAAAAGGAGAAGTATTCTGATAGAGTCAAATTGTGTCGGGTCAATAGTTTAATCTTATATTAATGAACATGCTTAAAATCGGGTTTTAATTGAAGTTTTATGTAATATGCCGGTTTGTATTTTTTGTTGTAATGTTGAGGTTTTAACTTTATTTGCACTTGTAACATTGTAATTACGACTTTTGCTTTTATTTTGCAAATGGAAACTCGGTTTTTATATCTCCTAAATCAAGGAAAAGGTGGGTAGTTAAAGGAAATTAATTAGAACAAATGTAAAGTCAAGGAAAGCAAGAAAAAGAAAGATTTGAAGCCTTGGCATGGACAAGCAAGAGCCAAAATGGAGAATTTAAAACTCGGTATCTCAAGTGTCAACTTAAAATGAGCATATCCTGAGTTCTTTACATCGTATCAATGCAAGGAGAAGTGGAGGTGATAGCTTATTCTCTTAGATTTCCAATGGTAGGTCGCACGCCTCAAATGACCAAGGAACGAGAGAGATATGCCTCTCTCAAAAACATGATGCAAAGCTGAAGAACGCAGTCTGCGTCACATGACGCATCATGCGCTCTTCACTGCTTCCACGGACTCAATAATCATTTACTCCCTTCTATTCATAATAACTTTCCTCATTCAAGAAAGGACCAAAAATTAAGGGTGGGTAATTAAATAAGGTAAAGTATTGTGGTGGGATGAGGTGATTTGAGAGAGGGAATGTATTCTGGGGTATTATTGTAGGGTGAAGTGACTAAAATAATTAATGAAGTTGGGTAAAGTGATTAAAATAAGATAAGGTATGGATATTGTGGGTTATTGTTGTGGGGTGATGTGATTAAAATATGCATAAAAGTTTACCAAAAAAAGGAAAGGGGGAAGGTATTGTGAATAAATGAAAATGGAAAGGGGGGATGTTATTATGAATAGGAGGGAGTATTCTATTATTTTGAAGGCTCGCTTTTGTGTGAATTTGAAGGGTATAAATACCCAACATCTATCACACATTTAGGGTACCATCTCATCTATTAGCCATCTATTTCTTAAACTAGAACATTTTTCATATTTATGTATTAGCTTAATCTAGTTTAATCTTTGGTTATTATAAAGACTATGGATGACTAAACTCTTCCTCTTGGTGTAATTCTACTTAAAGGTTCGATCTTTCCTTAGTATTTCTAAGAATGCAACCCTTATCTTTATTATTAGTAGCTTTACTTTGTTTTTATGACATTGTTGAATGCTTAATCATTTAAAGTTGGCCATCTTTATGTTTATTTCATTCATCTTATGCTAATGTTGTATGCTTAAGATGAATGGCTTAGTTTATACAATATATTGTAGCAAGATTGCATCTTGTCTTAAACGGTTTAGTTTTTACATCTAGTGAGTGGCTAATGCTTGTCATCTTTCACTAATTGGCTTAGATTAGTGTTGGGTGTTCTTAATCTTGATCATATGCATTTAATGTTACTAAAGACTCTATCTTTTTCATTAGTGTTGGCTTAGACACTTCTTAACTTGTGTAAAGAAGGTGATGTTGCATTGGCTTAGATGTTAGTCACTATTCTTGCATATACTATGGTAGATTGTTCCTTGAAATAATATAATTGCACCAATTTTCCCATTAGTGATAATCTCTTGCATATTAAGGGTTTGATAGATTACGTAGACTATAAAGTTCATATCTTTGAAGTTTCCATGTTACCATTCCAACAAAGTCTCTTCATATATGTCAATCTACATGTTTTCCCACTATAAATACCATTGTTTATAATTAGTGAATTTAGTACTTTTTAAGTGTCATTAGTATTAATTAGTAGACTTAAGTTGTGTTTAGTGTTTTAATTTGGTCTTTTCAAGAGTCTAGAAGTTAACTTAGCTTATTACCGTCTTCTCTTGGGTTCGACCTTACATGCATTGTACTACTCTTATTTGAGTCTAGTCTAGTGTTTGTTATGTAACTAATTAAAATTGTTATTTGATCTTGTTAGTTTTCGGAATTAACGACACCGGTAATTAGCTCGTCATATTCTATAGTATTAAAATAAGAAAATAAAATAAAGAGTTTATTTTATTCTTCCATATAAATACTTGGACTTTGGGAAATTGGAAAATAACACAACTCATTAAGTTAGTCCCCCCCCCAGATAGAGAGAGAAAAAGGGTTTTCTCAAGCGTTCTCATATCTTCAAGTCGTCTCAAAGGTTGAGAGTAGATCGCACCCGGTGTGGATACACTAGAGACTTCGTACTTTCGGAGTTAATTGTGAATCCGTCTCAATTCCGGGTATGTGAATTAATCTCTTTTATTTACTTCAATTGGAATGCAATAAGTCTTTAAAGGATCATATATTTAGTATTTCTGCTGCGTATATCTATCATTCAAATAATACAATTGAATGACAAAATTATCGGTCAAAATCTGTCCCAATATAAAAAGGTAAACAACCAAAAATGAAACAAGTAATTAATAATCGGAACTGAGGAAGTAACTGACACCATTAATTCAGCATAGTAGAGATGGTCGATGTGCAATACGATGGGCACGAGAGGGAATCGATAAAGAGACCAAGGTCCACATGGTTGGAAATGAGTAGTTTGATGATGAGTTTCTCCCTCCTCTAATGTAAAATCCCTTGTTCTATCACAATTGGGACAGGTGACCTTAGGCAAAGAATAAAATGTTAAGTCGGGTCGAAGTATTTTGACACGTTGTCCTCAAATCCTTAATGTCCGTTGTTAAGATTTTGGACTCATCCTCCTATAACAAAAAGAATAAGCCAACTCTAAAATTTTCCCGCTCGACTGGTTTTTCATGGATTGGGCCTCTATTAATTGACTATTTTTACGCAAATTGGGCCTAATATGTGATTATGTAATCTTAGTATGTTATATGTCTACATATAAAACATAATTAAAGCTTAACAAAATTTTCACCTTATTTATAAAATATGCCAAATTATAACACTATTTAATTGGTTGCTATATTTTTTACTCATGTTATCATTTAACATATTTTGTGCTTTATATGTTGACGCATAACATATAAAAAATTTTCACGTATTTGTATTTGTCGTATGCATTTGTTAATTTTACAAGTTATTTTTTTTATGTTATTTTAATTTACATTCACTATTAAAAAATATAGAAAAAATGCTGAAAATCTCTTAAAATTAACATTATTAATAGTATATTTTATGAATAAATTCAAAATAGAATTAAATTCCCGTAATTTTATTATCAATTTCTCTAATATCAATATCTACAAAAACCATGCTTTAGCTTGAGATCTACACTAGCTGAGTATTATCAACGGTATTGAAGGAATAAGAAGCAAATATTGGTCGAATAGGGGTTATGTATGTGGACAAGTTTGTTGTTACATACATGTGAGATTGAGGTGTTGTTTGATATATGGAAAATAATTTTCCACGATTTTAACAAACAAGTGAATTAGACGATTTATGCGAATTGCCAAAACTTGTTTGGTTGGCATTCAAAAATTCAATTGACACAGGAGTTTAAAACTTCAAATTACCTAGGAGGCTGGGTAATCAAACTCCTCTATTATTATGGATGAGTTGTTAATTAATTGAAAAAATTAAATTTCTTGATTTGGGGTAACCAAATATCTCATATTTTTCCAAATCATGGAATATTCAAACTCACCCATCTTTTATGGTGGCAACAAGACTTGTCAAATTCCGACCCGACCCGTTTTCTAGGGTTGAGGCGCAAAAAAATTTGACCCGACGACCCGTTTGACCCTAACCCGAAAATACTCATTATTAGACGGTCAAAACTCAACCACTTGGGTCAAAGGTAATCCAAATTTTTATTATAATAAAATTTTTATATGTTATATTTGTAAAATGGTTAAATAATTACTCGCTCTATTTCAATGTAATCTTACCCTTTTATTTTGGCTCTTCGATTAAGGAAATGAATTTAGACTAAACAAAACATCTAACCGTCATGCACTGAATATGGTCTAGTAAAAACACACAACCCCAAAAAAAGAAATAAGCTAGGTAAGAAATTTGAATAACCCAAAAAAGGAAATAGAGAGGTTTACATTGAATATGAGAAAGTGTTATTTTTAGTACTAAAAATTACAAACACAATCAAAAAATCATTTTTATATAAAATTTATAATACTTAATATTAAAATAATCATTAAAAAAACTTTATTGTATTAATTATGTAAATATAATTAATTAAAACATTAAATGTGCTTAAAATATTAATTTTAAATATGTTTTTTTATTTTTAAAATTATCTTTTTGATATAAAAAAATCGACAAAAAAGGCGTTAGTGACTATTTCTTGACTAGTATTCTAACTCTAACCCGGCCCGTGACCAGTATGACCCGATCGACCGACTTGTAGACCCAACCTGTATTGTGACCCTACCTGAGACCCAACCCGACTAATAGGTCTAGCGGCTACCAAATAAGCCCTAATATTGTTTGTTTGGATAGTAAATTAGAGGGGAATGAGAGAAGGACGTGGGTAGGGGAAAGAGGAAAGGAAGGGGTGGGGGTGAAATATGGGTGTCTAGATACAATGTTTCTCAAAATATTTCTACATTTTAAAGATGTTGATTAGAGTCGGCAAACAATTACACGACATGGACACGACACGAAATTAACGGGTTTGGGTTGAGGTTTCATGACCCGTTTATGTAAGTGGGTCGACACGAACACGACACAAAATTTAATTGGTTCGGGTTTGGGTTGTGCTCTCAAACCCTGAACCCAACACAAATGACTCATTTATCAATATAATCCTAATTTTTATTGATACTGCATCAAATAAATATATTTACATTTTATAAATATTGACATGACATGGAATACGTCATGAATCCGACACGATATAAACAGGTTAGGTTTGAGACTTGATGAGCAATTTATGTGAGTGGATCGACACGAACACGAACCCGGCACAATCCGTCAATTTTCCATGTCTAGTGTTAATTTGTCTTGCACCCTTAAAAGATGGAAGATGGATACCCCTACTTTCATTTTTTTAACCAACCAACCGTTAAATGTATACTTAACGAAATAATTCTAATCCTAACAAACTGATCGAACACCCAATATTAGTAATCTGGATAATATCTAAAATTCTATTCAATCCAAATCAAACCAAAATTGAATTGAACTCAATATACTCGAAATATACCCGACCATACATATATTAACCGATAATCAGTGAACTGGTAGACATGATTTAGAATTTTTTATTTTCTCGTAAAACACCCTCACTTTAGGATGTTCTCACTAATTCTGTATGTATTAATGTTACTTTGAGTTATTACATTCGTGTTGAAATATAAAAGGAATATTAAGCCAATGTTTTACATTGAACTAGTGTCGATTCCGCGCGAAATTCATTTTTTTTAGACAAAGATGTTAGAGAATTTGATAATAGTTATATATAGATTTATCCTAGTTTGAAAAGAGTAGAGAAATTGCTTTGTTTATATAAAATGTAAACAATAATTTATGAAAAAAATTGTGACCATAATTACAAATAATATTTATAGTATATAATTGATATAAGGCAAATATTCTATATTAGAGTGTCACTTAGACGGAAAAATTAAGCCGGAAATTTGAAAATTTGTTAATCTTTTAGTATAAAGGTGATTAAGAAAATTATTACCGTAATTCAACTAAAAACATATTGATCCGACCCGATCCATAGTCAAGGGCGGGCCCAAAAGTTTTTGTATTGTGGAGCAAATTAACACAATATTTTTGCCGACATTTGATATGCAAATACCTTATATGTATTTGTATATGTAGGTGAATAAAAATAACATTGGTTGTTAAGTTGACCCAAAATAATGATTTATGCGTTTCCAAAAAGATTTCTAAACTTTCTTATTTATACAAACTATAAAAAGTAGTTAATCTGTTTGAAACTGTCCGTTTCGGTCAGTAGTTTACACTTTTCTTTTTTGTTTTTTTCAGCCAATAGTTTACGGTTTTGTTTGAGGTATGATTTACCCTCTAATTTATCTTTTAATAATGGGTTTTTTTGTCAGAAGGTACCTAACATTTAGGCAACTTTGCACACAGATATCTTACATTATTTTTTTCCCAAAAGTACCTCAAGTTTATATATTCTTTGTTAACAAGTACCAACTAACGGATTCCGTAAAAAAACTCAAGATTTCATCTTGACTTAACCTAAAAAAGGTGAATTTTGTAATTAAAATCATATCATAACAATTAGAAAATATTTTACACATATCATTTATTAGATTTAACTTTATCCTCTTAATATTTGAAAGTTGATATGTAAGGTGACATACTTGGAGAGGAGGGAAAAAAATAGTTAAATTATGTAATTAATTGGCTTTAAGGACAGGGATTAAGAAGAGAATAAAAATAATCACATTATTCCGTCAAGTCAAACCGCAAAGTCAATTTTTTTAGGGGAAATGTTAATTGGTACTTCATAACAAATGACTACCAATTAACAAATAAACTTTTGGTACTCTTGGGCAAAAAAAATAATGTTACTAGTTACCTTCTTACAAAGTGACCAAAATGTTAGATACTTTCTGACAATTTTTTTTTTTTAATATATTATAAAGCAATACTTGTTTCTTTGTACCATGATATTTGTCTATATAAAGCATGTGTAAACATTTCATTAAAAAAGTAAGAGTAAGATTCAAAAAGTTCGTAATTGGATTTGCCTAATTTTTCATACTTACAAGAAAATATAATATATTGTTCCTTATAATTGGAAAAAGAAAAAACATAAATACAAGTATAGACATTGTTATTACTTACACCTAAATTAATTTTTATATCATATTGAATACAAATGATATACTTGAATATTTGAATATGAATACAACTAATGAAATGAATCACCACATATTGCCAATAGCTATAGAAGTTATCATGATAATTTATCCAAAATTAATTAATTTCTTTTGACTAACTAGGGTGAGTACTTGTACATTTAAGAATTTTTAGAAAAAGGATATTTGTGCCATGTGAAAAAAATACTAAATCTTGAAAACAAAAGGGAATGATGAGAGAGAAAGTTAGAGAGAAGTACTCCTAATTTTCCTAGGGTTCTTGGGTTTTGTGCAATGGCTAAAACCAATTCTACTAATCATTCTCTTAATAGTTCTAAAATCAATAGTAAAAATAATATGTCATCAATTACTATACAATCAAATAATAATTCTAATAGTTCAAATAATACAAACTCAAATAGTAAAACTGGTGCTGGAGGGAGATTGAGTCACTCGAAATCCACAGAGGCAAGGCAGTTAGAAATTCAGATAGCGAAAGAGATGGTACAACAGAAATTACAGGCAGAGAAGGAAGATGGTATTCATGTGGAAGCTGAGACGGAGGATCAATGGCAGGAAGTAACCTCCAAACGAAGGAAACAAGTGGTGACCAGACCTAGAGAAGAACAAGTGGAAGCAAGGGAGGAACGGGATTCTGCTGAATGTGTGATTAAAGGTAATAATCTAAAAATCACGTTAGATGATGTGCAGGAGGAGATTAAGTATTGGTCCTCTGCAGTTTATGGGTATGTTATGGGAGCTAATCCTCCAAAAATGGTTTTAGAGGGGTTCATTCGCAGAGTTTTAGTGGATTATGATATCTCTAAAATTTCATTTCTACCAAATGGCCTTTTTGTGATTCGTTTTGCTAAAATTGAACACCAACAACTTGTATTAAAAAAAGGAATTCTGCTGTTAGATGGTAAACCTGTCATCTTACGACCTTGGGACCCAAATGTTAAAATGGATAAGGTCTCGGTGAAGAAGGTTCCTATTTGGATTAAATTGGTGGGGCTGGATTTGAAGTTCTGGGGGGAAAAGTGCTTGATGAAGTTGGCGTCATTAATTGGCAAGGTTGAAAGAATTGATGATGTTACTTTACTGCGTACTTTATTAGGGTTTGCTAAGATACTTGTAGAGGTGGAGGTGGATCAGAAATTCCCTAATCAGATTGTGTTTGAGGATGAGATGGGGCAGGAGGTAACTGTAGCTGTGGAGTATGATTGGCTACCAATAACTTGTATGAGTTGTTCTGGTATGGGGCATACTATGGAAATGTGCAGAAAAGCTAGAGTTCCTCCAAAACCAGTTACAGGACCCACTAGACAGGTGTGGAAGAAGAAGGAGATAAGTAGGCAGGTTACTGATCAGAAGGAGTTCCCTAGCTTACAACAAAGTCTAGGGATTTCCAGGGTTCAGAGAGGTGGTGGATTAGAGAAGGGGGGAGATGGGGTAGTTATTACACCAGATAATACACCTGCTCCTATGAGTTATAGTGTTGTTCTTACTCCTGCTAGAGTCATAAACAGACTCACTAGACATGAGACTAGGATGCCTGAAGGACAGCATAGTGGGTTTGTGTTACAGTTTAATAGTGCTTTGGGAAAAGAGGCTATATTGGTGGATAGAGGTGGTGGGGATGACAATCCTCCATCTCATCATGACTAGGATAGGGGTTTGGAACATTATGGGCCTGAATAATGAGATTAAGCAGAAATATATTAAATGGTATCTGCATCAGGTAGGTGTAGAGATATTTGGGCTTCTTGAGACAAGAGTGAAATCCTTGTCTCTAAATAGAGTAGCTGATAATGTTTGTTGTGGTTGGTCTTATGTTACTAATCATGCCTATCATGAAGGTGGGAGAATTTGGGTTTTATGGAAGAATCAGGGTGTTAAGGTGGATGTGCTGGAAATGTCTTCTCAGTTTATTCATCTTAAGATGAAGCAAGGGAGTAATGATAGAACTTACTATATAACTTTTGTATATGGTTTGAATAGAATTGAGGAGAGAACTCCTCTTTGGAATGATCTTATGAGGCTGTCTATGGTGGATCCTTGGATCATCTTAGGGGATTTTAACAATGTTCTTCATGCTAGTGAGAAAATTGGTCTTCCTGTCAAGGATTCAGAAACTATACCATTTCAGAATGCTATTAACACTTGTAATTTGAGGGACATTAAGACTTTGGGGGCTTATTTTACTTGGAATAATAAGCAACCCAGTGGTACCAGAGTCTTTAGTAGGATTGATAGAGTGTTGATTAATGATGGGTGGCTCAACTTCAGACCTAATGCCTATGCTTTTTTTGGGCCTGAGGGGGAGTTTGATCATTGTCCTTGTTTGATTGAGGAGGGAGGTGTAGTTCATGGTGGGAAGAAACCTTTTAAATTCTTTAATATGTGGTGCAAGGTTAAGGAGTATAAGGAGATTGTTAGAATAGGTTGGAATCAACAGATTATTGGTTCCCCTATGTTTAGAGTGGTGTCCAAGCTCAAGTTACTTAAACCTCTTCTGAAAAATTTGAATAAGGAGTTGTTTTCTGATATTGAAAGAAATTCTGTTGTGGCATATAATATGATGGTGGAGTGCCAGAAAGAGCTTCAACTAGATCCTACAAATTGTTTGCTCATGGATAAAGAGTACCAAATTAGGACTAGTTATAAGATGCTAGCTGAGGCTAAGGTGGATTTTCTTAGACAAAAAGCAAAGTGTAATTGGGCAAAGGATGGTGACATTAACTCTGCAATGTTCCATAAGGTCATCAAGAATAGACAGGTTCAAAACAAGGTTTTTAGAATTGAAGGAATGCAGGGGGAGGTGTTTGATAGGCCTGAAGTTATTCAAACAGCCTTTGAGGAGTACTATCAATCCCTGTTAGGGTCTTGTGCTGTAACTTCTGAATTTTATCATAATATTATGAGTACAGGTCCCAGAGTGGAGCAGGAGGATTGGAAGGATTTGTGTAGTATTCCTACTGCTGAGGAGATTAAGAGAATTGTTCATTCTATACCTGATGATAAAAGTCCTGGACCGGATGGGTATACTAGTTGTTTCTACAAGACTAGTTGGGGGATTGTTGGGGAAGATGTGCGTAAGGCTGTCCAGGATTTCTTTAGGACAGGTAAAATTCTTAAGCAAATTAATACTACTAATGTTGTGCTTATCCCTAAGAAAGAGAGCCCTAGTAGTGTTAAGGATTTCAGACCCATAGCTTGTTGCAACACCTTATATAAGGTCATCTCTAAACTGTTGTGTGAGAGGCTGTCTAAGGTGCTTCCTAAAGTTGCTAATCCTTCTCAGTCTGCTTTTATTAAAGGTAGGAGTATTATGGGGAATATTCTTATTAGCCAGGATCTGGTTAGGCTTTATAATAGGGCTAATACCTCCCCTAGATGTTTGATTAAGGTGGATTTGAGGAAGGCCTATGATTCTATTGAATGGGTCTTTGTTCAGAATGTCCTTATGAGTTTGAACTTTCCTGTTAGGTTCTTGAAGGCTGTTATGCAATGTATTTCCACTACCTCCTATTCCATTGTGCTTAATGGTAACTCCTTTGGTTTCTTCCAAGGTAAGAGAGGGTTGAGACAGGGTGATCCCTTATCTCCTCTTCTCTTTACTATCTGTATGGAATACTTGAGTAGGTTGTTAATTATGATTGGTGAGCTCCCTGGGTTTAAGTTTCATCATTTATGTAAAGGATTACAACTGAACCATCTTATGTTTGCTGATGATCTCCTCATTTTCTGTAAGGGAGATATAAAGTCTATTTTTATGATTGTGGAGGGGTTTGAGGTGTTTTCTAAGGCTTCAGGTTTGCAGATTAATAATGAGAAATCTGATTTGATCATCAAGGGGGTTGATAGGGAGATTGAGGATTTCATTTTGAATCAGACTGGTTTTGCTAGGGGAAGTCTTCCATTCAAGTATCTTGGTGTTAATATTTCTCATAAGAGGCTGAATAGGTTTGATTGTAAGATGTTGGTTGATAGGCTGAGTGCTAGGATTAAAGGATGGAACAGGAGGAAGATTTCTTATTCAGGAAGGCTTTATTTGGTTAAGTCAGTTTTGAGTACCATTCATAACTATTGGGCACAGATGTTCATTCTACCTGTGGGGGTCCTTGATACTCTCAAAGCCCTTTGTAGAAACTTTCTTTGGGAAGGGGAGGATACTTACTCTAAGGCTCCCCTTGTAGCTTGGAATATATTATGTAAGAGTAAGAAAGAAGGAGGTCTATGCATTTATGATAGTACTAAATGGAACATTGCAGCAGTTGGGAAGTTAGTTTGGTGGATTATGCTTAAGAAGGATCACCTTTGGATTAAATGGATAGATAAGATATATTTGAAAGGGAGGGATTGGATGTCTTACAGTCCTAGCAGTTCAAGCTCGTGGGCCTGGAGAAAGATTTGTGGAGTCAAGGAGATTCTTAAAGAGGGGCTTCAATCTGATGATTGGCAGGAGGAGGATGGTTACTCCATTATTAAAGGATACAATTGGTTGGATGGTAATGATAATACTAGAGTGGATTGGTTTGGTATCACTTGGAGCAGGCTTAACATTCCAAAACATTGTTTCATTTACTGGCTGGCTTTCAAAGGAAGGTTACTTACTCTGGATAGGATGCATAGAAGGGGGTTTACAGGAAATTTAAACTGTTTTCTGTGTGGGATCATCTCTGAAGATCACCTTCATCTGTTCCAGGGTTGCTGTTTTGCAAAGAAGTGTTTTAGTTGTTTAGATGATAGGCTGCAGATCAGGTATATGAATGATCATTCTCCTGCAGCATTGCTCAGACTGAGATGGGGGACGGGGTTCATCAGAAAAGTGTACTGGTCTTTAGTAGTGGCTGTGTACTACAGTATTTGGCATTGCAGGAACAAGTGCAGGCTGGATGCTATTGTGCAGAGGCCTGAAGTTTTGATACAAGGTGTATGTGTTCAAGCAAAGTTGAGACTCACGCAGATTGAGCTTGGTAGTCTAAAGAGAGATGAGATTGTATGGTGTAGAAATAGACAACTTATGTAACTTAATGCTTTTTATCAGTTTTTAGAGTGGTTGTTTGATAGAGCTATGGTACTAGGTTTGTAAAAGGATTGTAATTGGATGGTTTATTGTCGTATTAATCAAAGCTTACATTTGCACCAAAAAAAAGAAAAAAATACTAATGAAATTTATTAATTTTTAATATAGTACTTGCTTGTTACTTTTTTGCTTTTACTTTTAAATTCATATCTCCATTTTAGTTCCATAAATGGTGAAACTGGGAAAAGTACAAGGACAATAATTAAAAAAAAGAAAAAAAAAGTAGCTTCGTTTAATACAAAATAAAAAGATACATCATTAATTGTAGG
Source organism: Heliosperma pusillum (assembly GCA_022085475.1). Lineage (NCBI taxonomy): Eukaryota > Viridiplantae > Streptophyta > Magnoliopsida > Caryophyllales > Caryophyllaceae > Heliosperma > Heliosperma pusillum. Next base: position 28,506 of record JAIUZE010007165.1, on the reverse strand, counting down.
CTTAGATAGCACCAAAACGGACACAGACACGGACACAGAGACGACACTAACACGTGATACGCATCCCGCAAAGTTCAGGACGCGGGACACGTTATTTAAATTTAATAAAATATATGATTTATAGTTATAAATAAAGTGTGGTTTATTTTTGTAAATGTAATTGATATTAAACTCAAATAATCGAAGGTAAAATTTTATTTTAACTATAACTCATTCTCATTTTTCAGCCAACCCATATTCTAATCAATCTCTTTCAGTCTTTCGACCTCTTATTCATCGTTTACGTATCGATATGTTTAGACAAGTGTCAGTGTCAGACAGGGTGACAGACTCAGGACGACTGACGATATAATATTTAACTAGTTTAAATCTCATGCAATTGCATGGTTTTAAAGGAGGCAATATATAATATAAATGATATACATTTTATGTTGAACATTACAATATAAGTTGTATAAGATGTAAAGATGAGAAAATTTCAGTTGATACATTTACATTTATATGATTGATTGATTTTTTTTTTCCTTTTACGAGTCAAAATTTATTTAAATAAAATACTTAAGGAAATTTTTTATGATTCAATTTTTGCTTCATGATTTTACAAATTGTGACACTTATTACATTCTTGGGTATTGTGATTTTTAGTAACAACTCTTATTTTAAGTGTATATATCTTGATTTATAAAAGAGTGATTACTTTTTTTTCGAATGGAATAAAAGAGTGATTACTTTCTTGTGACTTATTATAACATGGGCACTAATATTGTTTGGTTTTTTGTTTTTTACTTTTAAATTAAAAAACTAATGTTATCACTTGAAGTTTATCACATGAAATAATTTTAATTTCTATTTGCATTATTTAAATAAATAAACCTATAAAACCAAATATTTATTTATTTCCTTTATTAGAGTGTTGGTGGTATCAGAAGGAAATCTTTTGGATAAGCTTATTCTTCTAGTTAGGAGGAGATTCTGGAAATCTAATCTAATACCATAATATATATATAAACCGGAAATCAAGGGGCCATAATAGAATGACATAAATATATAAAAATTCATATGTACTATATATAGTTGTAGAATTTATTAAAATTCATAATATATATATATATATATATTATATAAGACTATATCGTATAAGAAAAATATTTAATTAAGAAAAAATAATTAAAATTTGAGTGTGCACATAAATTGAAAAGTTAGTAAAAATGGAAAGAACAAAGATTTAAAAATTAGATCGGAGACACGAACGGCTGTGGAATAAGATTAGGAAGATTCCGGTCTGGCCGCACATCAAGATCTTTTTCTGGAAACTTTGAAATGATACCCTAGCAACATAACTGAATCTAATGATCCAAGATGGGAAGGACGATAGGTTATGCCCTATGTGCCAAGGTACGATTGAAACTAGTACTACTCATCTTTTTCGGAAATATGGGTGGGCAGGGAGGGTCTAGGATTGGGCAGGAACGGAGGAGGGAGAACATGGTAGGGATGAGCGGGTGCGAGAGTGAGTAGAGAGTAGAACGAGGGAGATAGGGGAAGAACATTATGTCAAATTCGTTGTTTGCTGATGGGAAATATGAGAAGGACGAAACAAGAGGGTCTTTGAAGGGATATAGGGTGATGCAAAGCGGGTGGGGGATGTCATGTTAGAGAAGGTTAATATGAAAAGAATAGAATAGAGGGTGAATGAAGGTATAGGTGGATGTGAGGGAGGGAAACCACCACCTAATGGTGTTATTAAGCTAAATACAGACGCAACGGTGTAGGATGACATGGGCGTAGGCATGGGAATGGTGTGTGGGAGAGTTAATATGGGGAGGTGCTGGGGAGGCATCAAAGGCGGGAAGTGTGAGAACCAAGAGTTGCAAAAGTGGTAGCGATCATGGATGGTATTTGATGCGTGCATTATTTATTATACAATTAGTTTACCATTTTACACGCATTTCTATGCCATTTTGAGTAGCATAGGCTACTATTTTCCCTTGTTTTAGCTACTTTGAGTTGTACATTATTTCATACAGTTTATTGGCCTAAGAGAGCGAAAAAGAGCCAAATCCCGACCTCGTTTTTCATTATGGATGCTAATGAAGCTATGCATGGGAATCGTTGCTTTGGAATGTGTGAGAACGAGAAATAATGCACGGAAGTAGAGTAAACACTAGCGTGTGAGTGCTGGAATAGTCGATCGACAGCTCCCTATGGTCGATCGACTGCTTTTTGGGAATAGTCAATCGACTGATGCTTTAGTCATCAGTCGATCGACTACTTTGAAGTTATAGATGCTTAAGTCGATCGACAAGTTAGAGTAGTCGATCTATTACTTTTAATATTTGGCCGAAATTTCACTTTCCTGTTTCGGTCCATTAGTGTTCAATGTTTTTTGATTTTAGTATTTAAGCCTTGTAAAAATACTAATTAGGTTATCTTTTCATACTGTTAAACAGTTATTTTACGTTTCTTTGGCTAGCAACCTTTTCATTTGAATTTTTTAATCTCTCCTTAATTTTATTTGGTAATCAGTCTTACTCTTGCTCTTTTGCTTTAATTTCTTTTCCTCTATCTCTTTCCATGTCCTTTTATCTTGTTCATTAATTTACTTCAATATTTAATTGTTATTCTTTTCCTTCTACCATGTTTAATTCAATTAATATCATTATTGTTGTTTTTGTTCGATCTATTATGCGTAGCGAATTCCATTATGCTAAGCTTTAGGGGAACCACCGTTATGTGACGGTATATTGTTAGATTTTGGGTCTAGCATAAATATTGCTTTGTATTGTTAATCGTCACATTAATTTGCAGTTAATTGGTATAATGCATGTGACAGATTGACTATTTTATTAAACCTTGGCCTAGATTGTGAGATATAGACAATGTAGACTCTTGTAGCGAACAACAGAATACCCTAATTAAAGCAAAAGCTATATTAGAATTCTAGAGCAAATAGTGGACCGAGAGTATCTATTCATTACCCATCATGCCGTATTTATGTTGACTGCTTGACCTTACTTGAGAGTGGACCGTGACGGATTACTACAACAAGTTCACGGAGTTCGCAAACTATGCCAATGATATGCAGGGAAGTTAAGAGGCCTTATCCGACAAGTTTCTGAAGGAATTAGTCTTTAGGGTAATGAACAAGCTACTTGTGGGAGTAGCTTATGACCTTAAGACAGCTTATGAGAAAGCCGGGCGGGCGAAACTGTTGGCGGAGATGACAAAGGAGGCTAAGGAAGCTATGGATAACAAGAGGAAGGCATCTAATGAGAGTGAAGGTAACTCTACCTTCAAGAGGGGAACTATTCTCAGGCCAGATCCTACTCTGGTGGTGGTAACTACGGAGGGGGACATCGGTCTAGAGAGAGCGTGGGGCGAGCTGCTAGTGAGACTTTGGGGGTGAGATGTCATAGTTGTGGTGGACTAGGCCATAAAAGGTTTGATTGTTCATCATCGGGCGGGGGCGGAGGGTATCAACCTTCGTTCCAGCGAAGTTATTCTCAGAGCATGGCGAGTAATCATCATGCGGGGTCATGGAACCGGCAGGCGAATCAGAGTGTTACCGGCGGTGGCTATAACCGCAATGGAGGGAATTACTAGTGCGGAACAACAATGAGAACCAGAATTCGGCATCAAAAAATGTGGCATCTGCGAGCACAGTGCAAGGAGGAGGTCAGAAGAATAGTGTCAAACTGTTCATGATGGACAAGCAAGCAGTAGAGGAGGATGCGCAAGTGGTTACCAGTACTTTCCTTGTTAATCATGTTCCATGTTTTATTCTATTTGATTCAGGGGCAACCCATTCTTTTGTTTCTAAGAGTTAATCTATGTTGTTTGGGCTTGGGGATATCGAGTCTGTAAGGGATGAGGTGTTTATACCTTATTGGGAGTCGGTGTGTTGTAATAAGTGGTTCAAGGGTGTGTCAATGATTAAGGGGGAGGTAGACTTTCCTGTTAATTTGTTTGAGTTTCCTTTAGATGGGTTTGAGGTTATTGTCGGGATGGATTTGTTGGGGAGGTATACGGCAAATATATGTTGCCATCAAAAGAAAGTATCTTTAAGGGGTCCTAAAGGGGTTAGAGTGTCATACCGGGGGTTCGTTTTGAAGCTTAGAGTGAAGTTGATTGCGGCCATTACCTTGAAGTCGTGCCTAAGGAAGGGCTACCCGATGATCTAGTGTCATGTGAGAGATACCAAAGTTAAGGAGCCAGCAGCAGATCAGAAGGTGGTTAGTGAATTTGTGGATGTCTTTCCGGATGAAATACGAGGATTACTGCCGAAGAGGGATATTTATTTTAGCTTGGAATTTAAACCGGGTACGGGACCAATTTCTAAGGCCCCGTATCGCATGGGACTGAAGGAGCTTGAGGAGTTGAAGAAGCAGTTGAATGAATTGTTAAACAAAGGGTATATTAGACCTAGTTTTTCGCCGTGGGGTACGCCAGTGTTGTTTGTGAAGAAGAAGGACGGTAGTTTACAGTTATGCATTGATTATCGTGAACTGGACCAAGTGACAGTGAAGAATAGGTATCTATTACCTAGGATTGATGATTTGTTCGATCCGTTGAGTAGAGCTAGAGTGTTCTGGAAGATAGATTTGAGGTCGGGTTATCATCAGCTAAGAATAAAGGATAGTGACATTCAGAAGACGGCGTTCCGTTTGAGGTATGAGCATTATAAGTGTGTGGTGATGTCGTTTGGGTTGACTAATGCACCAGCGGTATTCAAGGATCTTATGAACCATATCTTCAGTCCATATCTGGACACGTTTGTGGTGGTGTTCATTGACGATATCTTGGTCTATTCTAAGACTATGGAGGAGCATGCACAGCAACTGAGGTTAGTGTTGCAGCGTTTTGAGGGATAACCGGTTGTATGCTAAGTTGTCTAAGTGTGAGTTTTGGCTGGAGAAGGTGGTGTTTTTTCGGGAATATCATATCAAAGGCGGTGTCTAATTAGGAGGCAACAAAGAATGTAGCCGAAGTGAGAAGTTTCTTAGGCTTAGCTGGATATTCTTGGAGGTTTGTGAAGGATTTTTCGAGGATTGCTAGGCCTATGACGACGTTAATGAGGAAGGAGAACAAGTTTCGCTGGGATGAGAACTGTGAGACGGCGTTCCAGGCCTTAAAGGAGCGTTTGACCACAGCTCATGTCTTAGCTTTACCTGAAGGGAGTGATAACTTTGAAGTGTATACGGATGCGTCAAAGAGTGGATTGAGTTGTGTGTTGATGCAGAATGGGAAGGTGATAGCTTATGATTCGAGGCACTTGACATCTTATGAGGAGAATTACCCTACTCATGACCTAGAGTTGGGTATTTTGGAGTTCACATTGAAAATTTAGAGGCACTATTTGTTTGGGGCTACCTTTAAGGTGTTTTCAGACCACAAGAGTTTGAAGTACATCTATACCCAGACGAAGTTAAATATGAGGCAACAGCGGTGGATGGAGATGATCGGTGATTATGATATGGAGATTTACTATCATGAGGGGAAAGCGAATGTTGTTGCTGATGCCTTGAGCCGGAAGAGTGTACATTTCTTGTGCACTGCGATGTCCTTGATACGTTTGAGGGATGAAATAGTGAAGATGGGGATCCATGTGATTCGCAAGGGGAAAACTACTACTACTACTCATACTCCTCTACTACCACCACTGCCGCTGCCGCCGCCGCCACCACCACCACCAATAATAATAATAATAATAATTAGACTTTTCAAACAGGCTAGGCAGGTCAAGTCAGAATAAGGGTTAATTTGAATATGGGTCGAGTTAATGGGTCTTGGGATAAGTTAGGGTCAGTATACATATAAGAAAAATTTTATGATTTCTTTTATTTTAATATTTTCAGATGAAAAAAATACATATTTTTATCATTTTAATATTTTAATTCAAAATGCTATTTTAAAAAAAAAATCATTTTACATAACGTCTATATCATTAAATAATGAAATAATTATTAGAAAATAATTTATGTTTGTTAAATGTCATAATCTATAAGTAAGATAAGTAACGACGTCATAACTTATATAAGCTGATCTAAGAAAATGTTTCACCTAAATTTTTATAATTGAGTTTTTTTTCTTAAGCTTCATTTTTCAAAAGTGGTTTTTAAAATTTTACATGCACCAAATTGATGCTTCTGTTTTTGAAGGGGATAATGATATTTGTTGAGCTTTAAAGAAAATATTTTTAACTTTTTGAAAAACTTAGGTTTTGCTAATTTGTAATTTTTGCCACAAAAAAAACACTTTGATAAGTTAGGTCAAATATGGTCTTAACTTGACTTTAAATTGCTTAAAAAAGACAATTTGGTACTTTATACCAAATATAACATGAATTTTCAAATTTTATACATAAAATAAATTCAAGATTCGATTAATATTAATAAAATTAAAAGAAGATCTGTCAAGAATGCTGAGAAAGAAAGCTTCTCTTTTCTAGGGTCTTTGGTTTTCAGCAATGGCCAAAAACAATGTTGAAAATCATTCTTATGTAATCAAATCTTCACATAATAATATTAATAATAGCATACCAAATATTAATCAAAAAACTAATATGTCAAATATTAAAAATAATAGTAATAATATGAATCAATCTGTTGACTCACGCGCAAAGGAAATTGCACAAATAAGGGAAGCGCTCGGTGCGAATAATCTACAATGAAAAGGAAATTCTTCAGACAATCAGTAAAAGGAGACAACGGGAGAGGAAGGTTGGCAAGAGGTGAACTCAAGAAAAAGAAGGGCTGGAAAAGGAGCGACCTTTGGGAAACTTGCACCTATTGCGGAGGTTGAGGACATTATTTCTACTGGGAAAGGTAGTTGACGGGCTTAAAAGCGGTGTCGCTAATTCCCCTAATTAGCTACAATCAAGTAATAATTTATAACTCCTAGACCAACACAAACTATCCTAGATAAAGGTAGTAAAATGGTAAGAATAGGGTCGAACCCAAGAGAAGACGGTATTAACTAAATTAATCTAATCTAGACACTTGTAAAATGCCAATTAACAAAACTAATTACTCTAATCTCAAATTAAGACACTAATTAAGACAAAAACTTAAATTAATTACAAATTATGATATTCACAATGAGAAAAATATGTAGATAACATATAGGGAGAAAGTTTGACATGAGAATTGATTAGCAAGTCTAAAATTACCAACCAAAACTAAATATTCAAATATTCAAATATGGAGAAACAACTTAGTGTAGTTATCCCAAGTTCCCAACAATTAATAAAGTAAAGACCCTTCCTTTTCTCTCTTCTCTAATTATCTAATACAAGTTTCTAAGAAATTTGCCAACATGAATTAAACCACCCATGGATGACCCTTTACAGCCCAACCAATACTTATTAAAACATAAGCACAATTAAAGATGCAAGCTTTAAGCACAAAACCAAAGAAACATGCTAGAATCATGTAATAAAACACTAAACCATGTTCTACTCACACAATAAACCAAATTCCACTCAAAAGATTCCAACTTTAAACCAAAGTTACAATCTTTCAAGGTTGCTTCAACAAATATCAAGACAAATTAACCAAATTTACCAAGACAAAGCAATAATTAAACAAACACTTGGTAAGATGGTTAGTCTAAACAACAATTCATTCAACAATGGAATTTAAACATAAGAAAATGGAATTAAATAGAGAAGAAGAGGTTCAAAAGGTCTTACAATGCTAAAAGGAGAGAACTTGTTCAAATTACAATAAGCAATGGAAAATTAGCTACCCATAATCCAAATATTACAACCCATTATGAAGTTCAAACAAAATACAAAGCCAAAATGAAGAACAAAAGTTGAGAGAATTCTAATGAAATGTGTTATGGAATGTTGTCGCCAAAGTTGTGTGTTTCTCTCTCTACAATTTGCTTCTTATATACCCTTGGTCCGCAAACCTAGGGGCCTTGAGAAATGGGCTTTCAAAAGACAAGAAGGAGAAATGAAGAACGCACGCCTGAGACCTGGACGCTGGCAGCGTCAACGGACGCTGGCAGCGTCGTGCTGACGCTGGCAGCGTCCCCTGACGCTGGCAGCGTTTCATGCTGCCAGTGTTTCCTTTGGTTGAGCGTCTTGACTTTCGTTGACCCTTGGATTTTAGTCCCGCCTTGACTTCCATTGACCCTTTGGGCTTGGTCTTCTTGCTTTGATGATTTGCTTGTATTGTAGCCCACTCCAATTGTCGGGTTTGGGTCTCGGGTCTCGGGTTTCGGGTTTGACCTTGACTTTTGTTGACTTTTGGGTTTGACTCTAAAAGTTGACTAAAAATACTAAATAACAACATAATTACAAAGACTAATGTTAGCATAAAACGATGCTAACGACCCGTAAAAAGTGTAATAAACGAACCTAATAAATACTAATAGACACAATACATTTTGGTGTTGTCAAATACCCCCACACTTGGACTTTTACTAGTCCCGAGTAAAAACTCGAGATTAGCAAGACAAATACGAGTCCAAACATAGCATGTGAAGGTAATGACCTCTCTTCCCTCACCACTACCTTCTTATATCTCCCTCAAAACACAACCACCTATTAAAAGAAAAATGACTCAAAGTTGTTTTTAACACACTCTTCCCTTACCACTTCCTACTTATAACTCCCTCAATACAAGACTCGACACACCACCAACTCCGACTCATCTCACCTCAACTCCTCCCTTCTTATAACTCCAAGAATGTTTTATGACCATCTTTGCCTTATCCCAAGGCATAGCGAGATGGCCCTCATCACCAAACTCCATGCAACTCCACTTCTTATATCACCCCCTTATTACTCCACTAGTGTATAGCATGGTTACTTGGTTGGCCCCAAACTACACAATTCGCACAACCAAGCAACCACCAAGAGAAATCCACCGATTTGGAACCAAATTTGTGACTCAAAGAAAAATAAAAAGAAATCCTAAGCTAGCCTCCTTCCAAATTCCTCCTTATTTCTCCCTTCTTTTCCCTCCAAAAATCCTCATCATCGGAAGTATTTTGCTCAATTGTTTTCTTCTTTTTCTTTTTCTATTTTTTTTTCTTGAAAATCCCTCATTTTGCCTAAGGTGCCATTTTGGGTTTTCACCTTAGCTTTTCCTTTCCTCTCATTGGTGGCTCGCAACTCGATTTTTCATTTCTCCCGGAATGCCCTTTCGGGTTTTTATTCCGTCCTCGGCCACCTTCCCAATTTTTGCCTAGGTGCCCACCCTTGTGGGTTTTCACCTAGCCGGGATTTTAATTTTTTTTTTTTTTAAAAGCATCAAAACATGAATAAAACGTACGTATGTTACATCAGAACTCCTCCCCCACACTTAGTTTCCACATTGTCCTCAATGTGGAGGAGATGTACAAAAAATGCAAAGAAATAAGAAGTACGGGTTGCCTCCCGTAATGCGCTTTTGTTTTTTTTTTGTTGTTTGCTCGACGCCTTTTCAAGATCATTCTTCTTCAAGACTCAAGAGCGGAACAACTCAACGCCCTTAGTAACTTATCAAAAACATTAGCCCATAAAGATGAGAAGTGGAGGTAGTAGGTTGGAATAATATGGCAAGTGTAGTCAAAACTAAATGATTCTATGTCGCGGTAAGGCTCCTTGAAAGAGAAGCTGGATTTGGCAAAAACCAAGTAATAATGAGAGGACTCATGAGCCTCTTTGTGGAATACATTTGATGGCATTTCAAAACAAATTTTAGGCGGTTCCTCCTTACGGGGGTACACCTCTAAAAACTCATTTTCCATATTATTTTCGCAACCTCCTTAACCTCCACACTAGCAAGTTTTATAGTCTTAGGAAGGTCACAAACAACATCATCAAGAGCCTTTACCTCCTCTTTTTCAATCTCAACCTCCCCCAACTCATGTCTTCTTGCTCATTCTTCTCAAACACCTTACTCGTTAATCCCGTAAAAGTAAAATTTGGGCAAGAATTACTACGAACTAAGGACATTTTATCAAGGTGTGAGGCATCAACTCCGGAACTCGGAATGTGAATAGGGGTTTCAATGGATGGTAAGGCCCAAGAGGATTTCAAGTCACACACATCATCTTCATCATCCCAAAAATCATATTCATCAACAACACACTTTTTATAATTGTGACTCATTTCATGCTTAGGGGAAGGAGGGTCTTCAACCATAAAGTCATACTCATCACTAATGAAACCATTATCAACATAAGAATCATCTAAAGTGTGCATCTCATCTTGTTCGATACTACTTTCTTCGATATCCCTAAGGAGTTGGTTTACTTGAATTTCAAGGTTTTCCAACCTCACATTGTATAGCTCTTGATGCTCTTTAGCTATAGCCCTTTCAATTTGATTAGCTACCCTTTCAATTTGATTAGCTTTCTCAAGGTCTTGTGCCCCTTTGATAATATCTTGCAATATGTCATTGATGCTCATTGAAGATGTGTCATTGGTAGGCATTTCCTCACTTTGGTTGAATTGGGGTTGACAAGAACTTTCCAACTCCCATATAAATGTCTCTTTAGCCAAGTAAAGGAAAAAATCCCACTTCTCTTCATAATCAAATTCATACTTAAACTTTGCATCACTCAAACGATGAACATGAAACATGATTTCTTCATTCAACCCATTAAACAATACATGACAAAGCTCCCAAGTTTGATAAGAGTAGTGACAATTTGAGGCATAGTCCCGCAATCGATCAAAATATGCACAAAATGGTTCATTCTCAAATTGGAAAAAATTTAAGTTTGCCATTTCATCAAACAAGTTAAACAATCTACAACAAGTAATTGACTCCTAATATTTACAAAAAGGAACATACAAATTTAAGCCAAATGTTTAGACTAGCTTTAGCTTTGTTGCCTTCCCCGGCAACGACGCCAAATTTGACGAGCTTAAAAGCGGTGTCGCTAATTCCGCTAATTAGCTACGGTCAAATAACAATTTATATCTCCTAAACAAAACACAAACTATCTTAAATAAAGGTAGTAAATGATAAGTAAAGGGTCGAACCCAAGAGAAGGCGAAATTAAGCTAAATCTAGACTCTAAACAACTAGCTAAGACACTAATTAAGAAACTAAACACTAATTAAGGTACTAATTACTAATTAAGACACTTATTGATAGTAATTACAAACAATGATATTCACAATGAGAAAACATGTAGATTAACATATAGGAAGAAATTTGGTTAAAAAGGTTACTCAAATTGAAACATGAAATTCTAGGCTAGACAATAGAACAAACACCTTCTATGCAAGAAATCAAATATGAGAAAAGTACTTAGTGCAATTCTCCCAAGTAACACAACAATTAGCAAAGATGACCCTTTTATACCTCTCTTCTTATTTATCTAATACTACCTCCTAAGAAATAGTCAACATGGATTAAACCAACCAAGATTGACCCTTTACAACTTAACCAACACTTATTAAAACATAAGCGCAATCAAAGAAGTAAGCTTTAAGTATTAAACCAAAGGATTAAGCTAGAATCATGCAACTCAACACTAAACCATGTTAAAATAACACAACATATAATTTATCACTCAAAAGACTCTTACTTTAAACCAAAGTTGAAGTCTTTCAAGTTTACTTCACACATTCAAGTATAGGTTGACAAATTCTATCAAGAACAAGCATTCATTAAGCAAATAAGATGTCAAGCAAGTCAAACTAAACATTCATCTACTCAACATGAAAGATTAACACAATAAATTATATTAAATAAGGAAGAAGGGGATTAGAGAGTCATCCAATGCTAAAGGTGTGAACTTGTTCAAATTACACCAAGTAATTGAAGGATTAGCCTTCCATTACTAATAAATTACAACGCAAATAATAATAAGTTCAACTAAAAGATACCCAAAAGATTAAGAACAAAGTATGAGATTCAATTATGATATGAGAGTATGTGTTGTGTTCTTCCCCCCTCTCTCTTCTTTTTGTTGCTCTTTTATACCCTTGCTTAGGGCCCTTGAGAAATGGGCTTCAGAGAACAAGAAGGCGGAAAAATAGTCGCGTACCAGCAGTGTTGGACGCTGGCAGCGTCGGTGGACGCCGGCAGCGTCACAGGACGCCGGCAGCGTCGTGTGGCGCGGTCAGCGTTTCAGCCTGTTTTTGCGAGAGCCATATCTCTCTCGTTTCTTGGTCATTTGGGCGTGCGACCTACCGTTGGAAAGCTAAGAGGATAAGATATCACCTCCACTTGGCCTTACATCGATACGAGCTCTAGAACTCAAGATATACCCGTTTGAAGTTGACCCTTGGAAAATCGATACTTCAAATCTTCATTTTTGGTCTTGTTTTTGCATGCCAATGCTTCCAAAATAACACACAACAACCAAAACCTCACAAATGTGCACCTTATTGGCATACATTTCAATGCTTAACATCAATCACCTTCAAAAATAATGTAATTAAATGAAATTACAACAAAAGACTAAGAGAAGTACTTAATATAAAAGGAGTACTAAAGACCCATAAATTAACATTAATAAGTAACTAAATTACCCTAAATGACACGACTCAATTTGATGTTATCATGGTGCTACCCACCACATTACCAACGACCTCAACAACCTTGCGCTTCATAATCCGTACGATGGTGTCGATGATCTTATCATTGGAGATGGTTCCTCCTTGCCCATTGCTAATATAGGTTCTTTCTCTTACACTTTTACTACTATCTCTTTAGCTTTAAATGACGTCCTTCATGTTCCCACAATATCCCGTAACATCATATCTATTCCCAAACTATGTTCCGATAATAACGCTCTTGCTATTTTCTCTCCTTCCTCTTGTCTTATTAAGGATATCAAGATCGGGACGCTCCTTCTTCAAGCCGTCAAACGGAATGGCCTCTTTGAATGGTCCTCCTGCCCACTACAAGCTCACTCCAGCTCCACTATCTCCTTGGCGCTTTGGCACCATCGACTTGGCCATCCCTCCTCCAAAGTTCTTAACACTCTTAGTCATTTAGCCAATTTTACATTTAAAGACTCTCTTGTTGCATCATGTGATGTGTGTGCCATCAATAAGAGCCATAAGCTCCCCTTTGCTATCTCTACTTTATCGTATTCCGCTCCTTTACAACTTATTTTTTCCGATGAATGGACATCACCGGTATTATCTTATGATTGCTTTAAATACTATGTTATCTTTGTTAATCACTTTACAAAATACACTTCGCTAAATCCTCTAAAATGTAAATCTGATACCCATGAAATTTTCCTTCGCTTCAAAAGTTTAGTTGAAAAATACTTTAATTGACCCATACTTCAACTATATTCCGACAATGGGGGAGAATACATTAAACTCACCCCGACTCCTTGCACAAATGGCATTAGTCATCTAACATCTCCACGTCATACTCCCAAGCACAACGGTTATGACGAACGTCGTCACCGGCATATAGTTGAAACGGGACTTGCCCTCTTATCTCACGACCACCTACCCACTTCTCATTGGCCTCACGCCTTCGCCACCGTTACGTTCCTTATCAATCGTATGCCTACTCCAACAATTAACAACGCCTCTCCATACCTAAAACTCTTCAAATTAAAACTCATCCCAATTACACGAAATTACGGAGTTTCGGGTGCTTATGCTACCCTTGGCTCCGTCCCTACACCTCACATAAACTTCACCCTCGCTCTATCCCTTGTGTCTTTATCGGTTACTCACCGTCTGAAAGTGCCTACCATTGCCTCGAACCTACTACTAATCGAATATACACATCCCATCATGTTCACTTTGTTGAAAATCAATTTCCCTATCATTCTCTACTATCTAAAACACCTACTGCATTACCCTCACCGTGTCATTGGTGTGACTTCTCTGTCACTATTCTGCCTGTCCCCGCCCCTGTCGCGGCTGCTCCTCCCCCACCAGCCCCATCTCCCTATCTCAGCACCCCCAGCTCCCCTGCCTCCAGCGCCTCTTCCTCTGCTGCTGCATCCAGTTCCCCTGATTCCAGCCCCTCCGAGTAACCCTCCACACTTACCTCTATTCAGCCCCATCCCCCTCCTCGCACTGTCATCACTTGACTCTTCAACAATATTGTCGTGCCAAACCCGAAATATGCCAAAGTTGTTGCCTTTAATTCTGCCACTCACACCCTCCCCTCCACTGTCAAACAAGCTCTTCTTCACCCACGTTGGCGCGCAGCCATAGAAGACGAATTTCAAGCCCTCACTAAAAATCGAACATGGTCTCTTGTCCCTCCTCAACCTCACTTCAACACCATTGGTTGCAAGTGGGTTTTTCGAATAAAATATAATCCCGATAATACCATTGATAAATATAAAGCCCGCCTTGTTGCCAAAGGATTTCACCAAAGACCGGGTCTTGATTACACCGCTACTTATAGCCCCATTGTCAAACCCGCCACCATTCGACTAATTCTATCCCTTGCTCTTGGCAACTCTTGGTCTCTCAGTCATCTTGATGTAAATAATGCTTTCCTCCAAGGCTCCCTTACCAACACCGTCAATATGTCGCGACCTCCCAGCTTTGCCAACACCTCTTCTCCGTCTCATGTATGTCATCTCCACAAAGCCATCTATGGCTTGAAACAAGCTCCTCGTGTGTGGTTCAATGAACTACGCACCTATCTCCTCTCCTATGGCTTTATCAATTCTATCTTCGGCCCCTCATTATTTTATCTCACTTGCTCATCACACTCTCTATATCTCCTAGTCTATGTTGATGGTATTATCGTCACTGGCTCATCTTCCTCTCATCTCTCGGCTTTCCTCCACAACATCAATCATCGCTTGTCCTTGAAGGATCTTGGACCACCATCGTACTTTCTAGGCATTGAGGTCACCCCTAACCCCACCAGCCTCCTACTCAGCCAAACGAAATATGTCAACGACCTTCTTAACCGTTACAACCTCGTTGACTGCAAACCTACACCCACACCCCTAAACCTATACCCATACCTCTCCCTATCTGATGGCCCTATCATTCCCAATCAATCAGAGTATCGTGCTATCCTCGGCTCCCTTCAATACCTTTCCTTAACCCGACCCGACATAGCCTTTCCCGTCAACAAATTAGCTCAATTTCTTTATGAACCCAAAAAGTGTCATTGGTCTGCACTTAAACGTTTATTACGGTATCTGAAAGGTACTTGTGATCTTGGTCTTCAGTTGAACTCTCACTCTCTAATGTCTTTACATGCTTTTTGTGATGCCAACTGGGTGGGTGACAAAGATAATTATGTTTCGACAACGGGCTTTATTGTATATCTTGGTCGAAACCCAATTTCTTGGGTCTCTCGCAAACAAAAGACCATTGCTCGCTCTTCTACCGAAGCAGAGTTTCGAGCCATTGCTGATGTGACCTCTGAACTCATTTGGCTACGCTCTCTTCTGTCTAAACTACAGTTTGTTTGCACCACCGTTCCCGTGGTTTATTGCGATAATTTGGGTGCTACCCACTACTCGGAAAATCCAGTTTTTCACTCTCGTATGAAACATGTGGCTCTTTCATTTCACTTTGTTCGTGAGCATGTTCACAACAATGACATTCGCGTTCAACACATCCATACTAATGATCAGTTAGCTGATACCCTTACTAAGCCACTAGCTCGGCCACGTTTTGTATCGCTTCTATCCAAGATTGGTCTATCCTCTGGCTTGTCCAACTTGCGGGGGCATATTAAGGATACATAATATTTTTATAATATATTATTGTTTATATTGTATTCTCTGTATCTTTATTGTTAGTAGTTCCCTTAATTATAAGATTACCTTAGCTCTAATTATTGGGTTCCTATATTTGTGTTATTCTAGTAGCTTCCTAGTTGTAGTATATAATCTTTTTATTCTCTCATAATTAAGTAAGTAAATAACAGTTCATATTACGTATCTTATACGACGTTGCCTGGACGATATCGTAATTGCTTTATGCGATAATAAATCAAAGGACGTAAAATGTTTATCTAAGTATTGTTTTTATTTTTGTATGTTGTATTACATGCTTATAGCCCTTTTAGCAAGACCATGAGCTTCCTTAATGAGTGTCATGGGGACAAATCTAAAACTAATGTAATGAAAATACAATTCAATGTCTTCAATTTTTTTTAATAATTTTTTGCGTCAAAGTGAAAATTAGAAGCAAGAAAAAGATAGAACTGAGGAATTGTATTTCTGCTTACATTCCAACACTTGGATGAGTTTAATATATATACAACTCTATCTCCTAATAAAAGCTAATGACTCAACTTCTTAACGCATAGCTAATAGAATACCAAACAATATACATTAAATATATACATCGTATCTTTTCACTCCCCCTCAAGTTGGAGCCCTCGGTAAGCCGAGTCCCAACTTGCCTTGAAGATAACCGAAAGCCTTGCCTCCCAAGGCCTTTGTAAATATGTCAGCTACTTATTCCTTGCTGCGCACAAAACGTGTCCTGATAGTTTTGTTCACCAAATATTGTCGGACAAAGTGACAATCAATCTCGATATGTTTGGTTCGATCATGAAAGACCGGATTCCGTGAAATATAAAGCGCGGCTTGATTATCACAAAACAAATTCATAGGTTGTGTGTGAAAAACCCCTAATGAAGCTAAAAAGGATTTTAGCCATATCAATTCACTCGTTACAACAGCCATAGCGCGGTATTCCGCCTCCGCTGTAGATCTTGCCATTGTCACTTGTTTCTTGGCACGCCATGAAACTGGTGCTCCACCCAAAGAAACGAAATACCCACTCAAAGACCTCCTTGTCAATGGACAACTTGCATAATCGGAATCGCAAAAACCTTCTAACTGTACATTTGAATTACTATTAATAAAGATTCCTTTACTCGGAGTCAACTTCAAGTAACGTACCACCCGCATTGCACCATCCCAATGTTCCTTCTGTGGCTGATGAGAGAGTATGTGGACTGCGTATACGAGGTCCGGCCGTGTAGTCGTTAAATAAACAAGCTTTCCTACAATTCTCCGATACTTCGTCACATCCTTCAACAACTCCCCTTTCGCCAATGCAAGATTGTGATGCTGTTGAATCGGGGTATATACTGGTTTCGCATTCGTCATTCCAGCCTCTTGAATGATGTCAAGCGCATACTTTCTTTGATTAAGAAACAATCCCCTTGAACTTTGTGCCACTTCTATACCCAAGAACTTTGAACCTGCTACACGTTTCTCCATTGTTGCTCACAACTACCATATCATCGACGTATACTAGGACCCCAATAAAAACTCCGTCTTTGTTGCGAGTAAACAGTGAATAATCGGCCCATGACTGAACAAATCCAAACCCGCGCAGGAATTCAGTCAATTTTGAAAACCAATTCCGCGAAGCTTGTTTCAATCCATACAAAGATTTTTCCAATTTGCAAACTTTATTCCCATCCTCTTTTTCGAATCCCTGCGGGATTCTCATATATACTTCTTCCTCTAAATCTCCATGTAAGAATGCGTTATTTACGTCTAATTGCTCAATAGTCCATTTCTTTGTTGATTCTACTGCTAATAGGCATCGTACACTCGTCATTTTCGCAACCGGAGCATATGTTTCATGGTAATATATCCCTTCCACTTGAGTGAACCCTTGTGCTACGAGTCGGGCTTTGTATCTTTCGACCGTTCCATCCGCCTTATGTTTTATCTTGTATACCCATTTGCATCCAATGGGTTTCTTCCCATGAGGTAGTGAAACAATCTTCCAAGTTCCATTTCTTTCAAGGGCATCAATTTCTTTCTGCATCGCTTCACGCCATTTCTCATTTCTTGCTGCCTCAAAGTAATGTCGTGGCTCTCTTTCTTCATCAATAGCCGCCCAGAAATCCCTGTGCACCTTAGAAAAACAATTTGTATTAACGTAATTGACTAAAGGATAACGGGTACCTGGCTTTTCCGACTTCGACTGGACGGTGTGATCATTTCTTGTTGTGGGGTTTATTATTCGAGTCGATTTGAAGCTATAGTCTTTACGCCAATAAGGCTCGAATTTCTGTCGAGCTCCTCTACCAAGCGTTTCTACAGGCTGCTGTTCATCGCCATACTCGGCTATCTCCTTGTTCTGAACATCCCCTGTATTCTCTTCGTCCTGTAAGTTCACAGTTGGACTTGTCACTGGATTGTCCCCTGTACTGGTTGTATCATTCCCCCTTTCGTCGAGGGTACCTGTACTAGCGTCCCCCTGAGTGTCCCATTCTTTTTGGGTTTCAATAAAATTGGTATCATTTGAACTCTGATAAGTATTCGAATTGGAATCCTCAGACAAAAATGGTAATTTTTCTTCAAAAAACAGAACATCTCTTGACACAAACAATTTATTTTCGCTTAAATCGTAAACCTTCCATCCTTTCTTGTTGTAGGGATAGCCTAGAAAGATACATCGCTTACCTCGCTCCCCAAATTTATCTCGATTCCTATCGTTGTTATGTACATAACAAAGACAGCCAAAAACTTTAATGTTATCGAATTGTGGTTTCTCGCCATACAGTAGCTCGTGTGGTGTTTTTCCATCTAGAAGAGATGTTGGAGTTCTATTAATTAAATATGCCGCCGTCAACACACATTCCCCCCAGAACTTAATCGGTAAATGAGCCTGAAATCGTAATGCTCGTGCCTTCTCAAGAATATGTCGGTGTTTTCTCTCGACCCGACCATTTTGTTGTGGTGTGCCGGCTTTGCTAGTTCTAAAAATGATACCGTTTTCTGTATAATATGATTTCATGTCTCCCGACAAAAACTCCGTTCCATTATCGCTTTGTACAATTTGAACACAAGTATTAAATTGATTTTTAATCATTTGAAGAAAAGCCCTTAATGTGTCACCTGCTTCACCTTTGTCCTTCATTAAAAACACCCACACATGCCTACTATGGTCATCGACAATCGTTAAGAAATAATGAGATCGAGATAGACTAGGTGTGCTATAACCGCCCCAAATATCACAATGAATCAAACCAAACAATATACCACATCGTTTATTATTAAGCGGAAAGGGAGTGCGGGTTTGTTTAGCCTTGCAACAAGCATCACAAACCTGACCAGAATTCCAAAATAGTCTTTTGCCTACCAAATTTGAAAACTGAGACAAAATGTTACTCGAAGGATGCCCTAATCTGGCATGCCAAAGCTTTGAATCCTTCGATACGTCAACTGAGCAGGCCGTATCCAACTTCTCTTTCCTGAAATAATAAACCCCACTGCGTGCATCAGACCGTCCAATCTCCGTCTTCGTAAGCCGGTCCTATATAACACAAAAGTCACGGTAAAACATTAATACACAATCGTTTTCTCTAATTAATTGCCCAACTGAAATTAAATCACAATGCAACGTAGGCACATAAAGAACATCTTTCAATGTGAAATTTTTGTTCAAAACAACTTCTCCATGATCTGTAGCTTCGACTGTCCTTCCATCTGGTAATCCAACAATCGACTTTTTCATCTTTCGAATGTTTGTTAAACATTCTTGCCTTCCCGTCATGTGGTGTGAGCAACCGCTGTCAACAAGCCACTCGATATCAATATTAGTGCGCATACCTGTGAGCTTATCATTTCCTTCTAGACTGGCAGCAAGATAGACCTGAATGCGTTCTATTTCCTCTGCATTGAAAGGCAAACTTGCAGAATCATCCGTGTTCGAGCCCGACGTGGTGCCAACAACATTGGCTTGATATGTTCCTCGACCACCGGTCCTTCCTCCTCCTCGGCCATAATTGCCTCTGCCATTGCTAGCTCCTCTTCATCCTCTGCCTCGTCCACGCGCTTTCACGGCCTCATATCCGTGCTTGGTATAACATATATCCTCTGTGTGATAATCTTTATTACAAAATGTGCAATGTGGTATGTTTTCTTTTCCTTCATTATTCTGACCTTTCATGGTAGCACTTCCTCTTCCTTCCCCATATGTTTTCACTGCCATTGCAGCTTCCACCTGTTCCTCTTTTACCTTCATCATGCTCGCATGTATCTCTTCTCGTAATACAAGTGCGTATACTCTTGTGAGAGAGACGATAGGGTCTTCCATCAAAATATTTGTACGGATATGTCCATACAATTTGTCATCGAGTCCCATCAAAAATTGATGGACCTTCTCTTCCTCTCGTTCCTTTGCCAATGTTACAGCAGCCCCACATGTGCATCGTGGTACTTTCGAGTAATTGGCCAGTTCATCCCATATTGTCTTGAGACGGGTATAATATTCTACCACTGACTCCTTCTTTTGCTTACACATACTGAGTTCACCCTTCAATTGGTGAACTCGTGGTGCGTTTCCAGTCGTGTAACGATCACGCAATTCGTCCCAAATCTCCTTCACGCTCCCAGAGAACGTGATACTTGCGTGAAATTTCTCATCAATTGAACTTCTTAACCATCCTTTAACCATGGCATTACATTGCCTCCATGCCACTAACTCAATATTGTCTTCTCCTTCATCTCCTGGAGGTTTTTCAACCTTCCCATCGATGAATCCCAACTTATTCTTAGCATCCAAACCATTCCTAACGGCATCGGCCCACAGATCATAATTAGTGCCGTTGAATTTGACAGATGTAAGTGGCATGTTGGGGCTGTCGGAGGGATGGAGGTAAAATGGTGATGCCATGGATATAACACGTCTTTCATTTTCCCCATTCTTCTTGTCTACTCCTGTCATTTTATATTTGCCTTTTGTGTGTTTGTATAATTTTGTGATTTAGAAAATGAATTGGATCGTTGCTCTGATAACCATGTGAAAATTAGAAGCAAGAAAAAGATAGAATTGAGGAATTGTATTTCTGCTTACATTCCAACGCTTGGATGAGTTTAATATATATACAACTCTATCTCATAATAAAAGCTAATGACTCAACTTCTTAACGCATAGCTAATAGAATACCAAACAATATACATTAAATATATACATCGTATCTTTTCAAATGGTGAGTACTCTCCAATCCAAAGATTAGTAGCAAAATCTGAAGGCAGTTAAAGGAAGCTTTCAGGTGCAAGAAACAGTTAGCACGACCCCATAGTAGTACTTCCCTAATACCCCTAGCTTTAGCTTGTAAAGGCGACTCTGACCAAAAGCTTCTAACTAAATCCTTGTATAATTGTATTATCAAGGTTGCGGATTAGCAAGTTGGCATAACCTAAAGCACAATAATATGTAGTACACAGGGCCGGATTTGAGCATTTCGAGGCCCATTGTGAAAATTATTTCGAGGCCCATTGGGGTTTCCCTTTTGCTCGTTATGATATTGAAGTTGTTGCTTGAATTGAGTTAGGAACTTTATTAGGAACATAATGATGCACTTAGATTTGAATTTTCGTTCTTGTTTGTGCACATTTCAGGGGAGAATCGACTTTAGGGCATAACATTGTCGCAAATTCAAAAATGGGGCGAAAAGAACGACACATGGACTAAGAAGGACTGCATTATAGTCGTAGATGAGAATGTTAGACGTATTTGAAACGACCCTTACCTGTTGAAACGAAATTTTAAACTTTGACTTAGCAACACCATCTTTTGTTGTCGAAAATCGAAATGCTGACGTATTTAGCTTGAATATCGAATTGACGCTTATTTAATATTCCTAATATTATTTAGGTCAATTAAATTTATGTAGCTAAAAAATATATAATTTGGTTTTTTTATGGCGGTTGTTTTCTATACAAACTTATTAAGCTAAAACGGAAAATCTGATAATTAACAACTATTTAAAACTATGCTAGCTTGACCTAGCTTTCCAATGTGTTTTATATCAAAAAAAAACAAAAATTGGTCAAACACTAAAGTTTTAAAAAGTTAAAAAGAATTTCTAAGTAGCTAAACAACCATTATTTTTCTCTAAGAAATAGGAGTGCCAATTTGGTGCTTCTAGTTTTGAAAAACACTTTGAAAATTAGGATTGAGAAACCAAAACTCATTTTTTTAATAAATTAGGCTAAATATGCATATTAAGAAGAAAAACTCTGATTGCAAATTAATATGAGGTATGTAATTTTCTATACATATTAGGTCAAATAATCGATTCACTTAATCAATTATCAAATAGATTGGCTAGCGAGTTTAATCTCTTGCAAACGATTATTTACTAGTTTTATTTTTCTTACTCGTTAAACCCTGCTAACATGCGACAATTTAATCCAAACTAAATTATAGACTCACCCACGTGAGCAAGAATTAAATCAACAAATTTAGTCTCATTAAGAATACCAATTAATTAAGTCTTAGCTGCAACTCTATAAGTGTAACACGCCCGATTTTATAATAATGGGTAATTTACTAAACGCGTAAATTTTATAAATTGATTAAAATATTTTAAATCGATAATTTATAATTTTCTTGCTTTAAGTTAATGTTAAATTGAATTTAGTTTAATTAAGTAGAAACCGTCGCATTTCATTTCGTTATAAGCCCATAACTGGACTATACTCAAAAATCCGAGTGGGGAAATAGTCACCTTGAGTATTAGGCTTATTACTACTCACCTTCTAAAAACAAATCCACCACAAATCTTCACCTTCCTCATCACATTTCATCAGCAAGTTCTTCTTCCTCAACACCAAAACCTCTATTAAACCTCCACAACTCCTTAGATCTCTCAACGGTAATTCACGATTTTTACAGCATTCTTCTCGTATCTTTCTCCTATTCTTTTTCATACCATAAAATATCATATTTCTCCAACTTTTGATAAAACTCATCTTTTAGATCGAATCTTAAAACAGACGTAATTTCTTCGTTTCTTAACCGAATTTAATTCCGTTTAGTGTTTCAGAATCCTCTTACCCTCCTATTTCCTTGTAGATAATAAAAAAATTGAATCTTTTATTTTTCTTGTAAGACCAATTTTCCATACTTTTGGTTTGAGTTTCTTAGCATATTAATTAACGTGAAAGGTGGAATTTTGAAGAGTTGGGTCAAGGAAATCCATTAGTATCATTGGTTTGCTTAAGGATTGCTTAATTGGAGTCCTAATAAGGTAATGTTGACGGGTTACTCGATATCACTTTTTTATGTGTTTTCTATGTGTGTTAGAGTAGTATTTACGAGAAAGACGAGTTCTTTGTTAGTTGTTGACATGAATTAATGTTCTCACATGTTGAAATGTTGAATTATGTTTCATTTATCTTACTATGGTGGAAGTTAGTGTTTGGTGTGTTAATTCTCCTTCTTATTGTATGAATATGCATTAAAGACACTAATGTTGGTTTAATTAGGCCTTTGATACCTATGTTGGATGTTTTAATGTCCATATGTTGTGTGGAATGTTGATTAGTGATGGTTTATGTTTTTAATTATAAATGGCTTTGAGCTTGTATGCCTTAAGATAAAAATTTGAAGTTATTTTAGGAGTCTGAAAGTCCCAGCCGACCGACCGGCTGAGAAGTCCATGATTGGTGTGTTGTAATTTTGGGCTATTACGGACTAGGAAAAGTCCTAGTCGGCCGCCAGCAGGCAGACGACCGGTAGGGAGTCCCTGTACTTGGTTTTGTGTTTTTTTCGAAATTGACCCGAATCCCAGCCAGCCGGCCGACCGCTGGTCTGCCGATCGGCTTGTAACCCCCCAGTACCCTAATTGTTGAATTTTTTTTCGTAGCATGGTCGTCTAGCTGGTCGGCCGGCCTCTGTTTGCGTGACCGGTTGGGGACCCATGTGTTGCCTTCTTCTTCTTTTCTCATATAAATTCATATGTATTGGTTTTTATGGTTTGTTTACGTTATAATCTTATGAATGACTCGGAATATTTATATAAGAACTATATCGTATCTCACATGATTTATTTACATGTTTAGTGACGGTTTTTAGAAGGTTAACTCATTTGAGTCTTGTTTGCCTTGAGTAGTCGTTTGAGTCTTTGTTGTTAGATGATATTGAACTCTCATTTCCTGTTTGTACCTTTATACTCGTTAGACTTTATGTCGGAGCGATATAGGTACATTTAATTGTATGTTAGTGAAGATATGGCGACGTTGTTGGGAGGTGAACGCATAGCGTTGATCGACCCGGTCGTCAAATGTTGTATCCTTACGAAATGGTGTCTTTGCATGTAACATACTAGCTTGACCTTTTTTTGATGTCTCGTCTCCGTTGGCCATACTGGCGTAGTATGAGTGCTTATTATTGTGACAATGTTTCTCGTTGGCCCTAATGTTGGGATTGGTATGCTCATTCTTTGTTCGCCTCTGCCGTTGGTGGTACTGCCAAATTTGGGGTACTCGGTTTCCGTTCTGTCGACTGAGTCTTGGGTGCGTGCATGTCTAGCCACATGTCGAATCTGGTGCACATCTTATCTCGAGAGTCTTGCAAGATTTAGAATAGGACTGTACTATTATCGTAATCCTACCGGGAGGATTAGGATCTAGAGTCGTCTTGTCATGATATGTTGATAAGTGAATATTTGTATGATTTTAATCCCCGATTTAGTTCGGTTTTGTATGTCATTTGTGCTTTGTTAAGCCACTTTATGAGCTAATGTCGTCTTTTAGGCGAATTCCATGTTCTAACCTGTTTTGTAGGGAAAGTGACGTTTCTACGCCCTTTTTCTATATTCCCGAGCATTTGCCTAGAACCCGACGATTTGAAGAAGAAAGCTTGACCAAGTGAAAGGTATTTCAAGAAGGTTCACTAATTCAAAAGAGAGAAGAAGTAAGGACAGTTTCGTAGTTGTCGGAAGATCAAACAGTTGGGCGAAGAATTCATCGCTTTACATCAAACCCTATCAACAAACTCGATTGAAGAGGTCAAGGGGGATGATGGAAGTCAAAGCAAAGGAAGATGAAACGACAGTCAAAGGACCTGGAATACAACTTACCCGATCGGGTAAGTGGTGTACCCGATCGGGTAACCCTGCTGATCCGCACAAAATGCTTCAACTTCCTATTTTTGTCTTGTATGTTTAATGCTCGACCCCTTCTCCACGAAACCCTAATGCTATATATAGATGCTCCAGCCCCTCTTCTCAAAAGCACCCACACCTTACATCTCACATCCTCTTCTCTTCTCTTCTTACATTTCTCTTTAGATTAGGAGGAAGGGAGAACTAGTCTCTCTTCTCTCATTTTCTTATTCTTTAGTCTTTAGTCTTTAGTTCTTAGTTTATTTCTGTCCTTTCCATATCAAAACATTAGCTTAGATCAATAATAATTTCATCCTTGTAATCTCCTTTGTGCGATTTAAGCGTTGTAATTGGTGGATCAATTATTTTGTGCAAGGATTTCCTATTATTGTTGTCATTATCGTCATTGATCGTCATATAGGTATTCTTACTTTATCTTTCGTTTAATGTCTTTATTGCTTTCCATTTGATTGTTATTTTCTTTATATGTTATTTTAGATTCATTTTTAGTATCGTTATAATTGTCATTTCATTTCTTAGATTATCAATTAGCGTCGTTATTATCGCCACATAAAGAGTCAAAATCAAATAAACATGTCAATCCTAGTTTTCATTGTTAATATCATCTTAGATTTAGACATTATCATGAGTAAGTAGTCACCTTTCTAGGGTGTAGGGTAGCCATGTTAGATTGATCAAAAGATGATAATTGGATAAAAGAAATTGTGCCTTTAAACCGTTGTGTCTATGCATGTTTGGATTGTAACGATAGTTAACGACTTCTGGCCGGAAATCATCGACTAAAATGGAATTCTTTTCCAAGGTAGAGATACGTGAATTGAATAGACAAAGCATGACATGGTAGATTAAGACCTAGTAAATCGCCTAAAAGCCTGCTAGACCATCTGATCTATGATTGTAATGAACACATCATTCTTACGAACTCACAATGAATTATTTGCATATCCTAAATCCAATTTCATCAATATGTCAATCTACATGTGTGAACCTACTTCCCTAGATACTTTTCATTATTGTTAATTCATCATTTGCTTTTATTTTGTTTTCGTTTATGCTTTATATTAGTTTAGATATCAAAATCCCAAAACCCAGATATTCGTTAGATAAAACCCAATTGCGAGACATTTCACATCTTATAGGAAACACCATCTCCCTGAGGATCGACCCCTACTTCCCTAATTACATTAATTTGTTATTAGCCTAGTCTGGGTAAATTATCTTTGTATCGGGCTCGCGACAAGCACGATCATATGTGCATATGCTAGTGCGTTTCACTTACCGTGAGAGTATGTTTGATTCACATGATGTTTGTTGGGTGTGTATTGGATTGTTAGATGCCTATTATTTTCTTATGTGTGTCATCTCCAACCTCTTCAATTATATTGTTACTAGCGGTGAGATGCAAGTCGTTAGTAGCGATATAGTTGCCAAGGTGAGTTTCCCTAGTCTTTTTTGTATATGATGATTATATCATTGTTCCTCTTCACATGCTTATATTGTTTTTATGAAATGTCATCGTTGTGATCAGAATGATATCTATATATGTATGATGGTGTTTACCTGCTGTATTTATATCTATATATGTATTTATGTCATGATATCTATATATTGTTTACCCTCTTTTTATATCATGTTAACGTCTTATGAGAATCGCTGTTAGGGTAAGATGAACCCTCCTTTTGAGGATTGCTTATGGAGTAAAGTTCGATCGTGTGAAATTTGAAGGAAATATTTTGGGACGTTGATGATGATGTTTGATTTGATGTTGTAGTTGAAATAGTGAGCTCGTGGTCTATAAGTGTTGCAAAGGACCTAGTATAAAGAAGTCTTTGTTAGTATTTTGGTTCTTGAAACCTTTGAGGTTGTGGAGTTAAAAGAATGTTATTATTCTTGAGTTGCAGTTCCGCTTTTGGGGATCCGTGTTAAGTGAAAGGATGGATGAATTGAAAAGTAATCGATTTGTCGAATTTAGGTGTACCTTATTTTGTTGATTTGTGGTAAGGTAGTCCCTTATGAGAGACCTTTGTTAGAGAAATAAGTTGTTTTACTATCGATCTAAGTTTGAAAGGAGAACTTTTGTGGATTTAACCTTATACCTTTACTCGTACCATTCTCTGTTTCCATTTCTTTTCTTGCAAGTTTTTGCTGAAATTGATCTTTAAGAAATCGCATTCTCATATTTTTTTTTTTACTTGGATATCTTCATAAACTTATTATCAGCTTTGTCTCTTGCTTTTGACCCTGTTATTTTCAGCGTTCTCTCTTTTAATCTTGTACCTTATTATACTCGGGTTCTCCTTGAGATACCTTATCGGTCTCTAACTCCTTGTTGCTTCATATTTTACCTAGTGGTTTTGATATCTTGATAGCGTGGTGTAGGCAATGGGTGCGATGTAATTTGAGTATCCTTGACCTCTGGTATCTGCCTAAGCGAGCGAGTTTCATGTTGGTATATATTTGATAATGGGAAATAAAGCGTAAGATTTAGAATGAACCTTAATGGTGGTAATGTACTCTCTTATTGGCTTTAGATTTTGAGCTTGATGTTGTAGTGCTATTTCTAGAATTGAATTGATCGTGATTATGGTTTGCTTTTGTTGAGCTTTATAATAGTTGCCTTAGAGATCTTTGGGAATTTGTCGTTTTTAAAGGTTAGATCCTAAAAAGAACTTTGCTTAGTGCTAATTAAGATTGATGAATAAAGTTTAAGGAATATTTTCATAAGTGAAGATCGATGCATTGTGAGTTTTAGATGAGCTAGATGATTTTAATAGTTGTCTCATCGTCATGTGCTTGGCCATTTGCGGGTTGAAATTAGTAATTATTCCTTTTTGAGTTATTATGGTTTGAGATTAAAAAATGTTAATTATAAGCTTGGGATAGCGAGCATTCAATTGATCTGGAATGGAAAATTTGAATAGTAATCTCATTCGGCTTGTGGTTGGTAGTAATTATGGTTTTCTATATATGATTATTTATGCTTGTGGCTTCGAGTGTAATAATGATTGGGCTAAGGATGTTAGAGTATGTTAAAGAGTCTTTCATGTGGATTTTTGATTGTGAATTTTCTTTTCCTCGCCGATAGACCTTAGTTGGCGCTAGTTGGATATTAGATATTTGGGTGAGTAGCTTTGGCCTTGTGATTGTAATGAATTTTGTGAGAACTAATGATTGGAGGCAGTTAAGGTGTAGCTGAGATAAGTTACATTCTCTTGAGGACTAGCTTATTAGCGGAGTTTGTAATGTTAATTTGAGAAAGCCCCTGGAATAATGTGGTTATAGTTTGGGTTTGGCAACAATGCCAACAAGTTGATCATGATGATTTTGGCATTGGAGTGGAGTTTTTAGTATTTTTCCACGTCCTTAGGCTTTCTCCCTCTTTGAGCGAAAGCTTTGCCGTTCATTCATCTCTTATCTATTTTGTCATACTTTCTTTTGGGAATCAAATATAATTTTGTCATACTCTTAGAACTTCGTCCTTGATTCCACTCCTATTCTTTTTTATAAGCCTTTTTGTCGGTACTTAATCTTGTCGTCGCTATAATTTTATGCTTGTGGACCTTTCTGTCGACTCTATCGTGATCTTCCATCCATAAGTGACATATTTGTTTCATTTTGCTTGTTGTGTGTATATTTGATTACTATAACTTGTGAATGAGATGCTCAAATTACCTTTATTTGTTTGAAATGTCTTGTTATCCTGAGTTTA
>JAIUZE010007163.1:0-12189 GCA_022085475.1 Heliosperma pusillum | reverse complement strand
TGCTAGCTAAGGTAACATTTCCGATTTACTCGACGAATTAATGTCACAAATCTTTTGTTTTAGTTCATATTATTGTTACTTATGATTTTTAGTAGTAACATGATAAGTAGTGTGATTTATATGTTGTATGGAATTTTTAATATGTTAGTGTTCTTGACATATTTGTATGATTTATTTATAACCATGATTTTTTTATGAATGATGGTTGAATTGGATGTTTAAAAATGGATGTTGTTAATAAAAAATCATGTTAGAATTAATTGGGAGGGGTGGTGGTTTTGGACCGTGGAAGTGGTGGGGCCGAGTAGGTTGGCTTGTGAACCGGCCGGTTCAGGCTGGTCAGACAGGTTCCGGCCTGGGGGGTCAGAAGGTCGGGTTGGTCAAGGGTGGCGTCGGGTTGGTTTCTGGTCTTTGGGTGGTCGATTTTGTTGTTATGTTGTGTTTTGACGGGTTAATTTAATTATGTTGCTTAAGCATGCGGGAAAATATTAGGAAACGGTTTTTAGTAAAGTGGCATAAAAAGCCAAAAAGCCCAAAACAGGCCGTGGGGCCCAGTCCAGGCCCGTGTCAAGTTGGCCCAAAATCAGCCCGTGGGTCCCACTTTGGGACTTGTGACGGTTTTTGAGTTATCGTTATTTTTATCGTGTTTTATAATAATTAGCAAGTGAGAAATATTATTAAGTAAAATATTTAATTAAAAAGGTTTTTCATAAAATTAATATTTCCCACATGTTAGAAATTTTAATACGAGATGGTAGTTTAAATTGATATCCGTTAAGTTAAACGGGTTTTCGTATGATTTTAATAATTCACATGTTAGAAATAGAATGAAATAACATGAAATGAATGTGATATTCTTATGTTCAAGCCTCGAGGGCTAAGACTCTGTTTCTAGCGGTTGACCAAAAGGGTTTGGTCAAAACTAAGATCTAGTCAGCCCCGGTGACTGTTGACCTGGTGCGGGGAATCGGGTCGGGGATTTGTCTTCAGGTAAGGTTTTATTTAATGAATGAATGAATGAGCTAGTAGAGATGAGGCGATATGATATTTGAATATGATTTATATGCAATTAGTCACATGATAGGAAGTTTTTCCCGTGACTGTGTAATTGTATGATGTATGTCATGTTGACTAAGTAACCATAGAGAATTATGATTATATGGCGTCTTGACCATTCTAATTCTAAATGAGTATCTTGGACCATGACATTGATAGGCACGTACTATCTTTAACGAGCATATGGAGTTTACTGCTTGATAGCTTCTGTGTCCCGGCTTGGTGGGTTTATATCCAAGTCGGGGTATGGCTGCCATGGTTTCCACTTTGGAAAATGGAGCCAGTTTAAGTACTAGCCAACCCCTTTGATGGATCTTCTTAGGGTGTACTCATGTGATTGTATCATGGGTCTTGGATGCGAGGTTTTTTTCCGCATTTCTCTGGGTCTGCGCAGTCTAGGGTTAGGGTTGAGTCGTATCTTGGACATGTTTCTGAGAGGAACCTCTGAGCTAAGATATGTGCTTTGGATCTGGGCCATGTCATTAGTGTGACCGCTGAGCCTAGATGTGTGCTTGGTATTTGGGCCATGTTACCGGAGGGACCGCTGAGCCTAAATATTTAAGTATATCCTACCTCGTGGTATAGACTCGAGTTACAGAAGTCTTCTATTGACTGTACTAAGAACTTATGCATGTTTGTAGAAGTATTGGTCTTTCATGTTTGATGATTCTATGAATCTTAGAAGGTGAGATGCAAGCCGGCTAAGGTTGATAGAGTTTGGATTACCGGTTGTTAACTGATTCACATGATTACGTGTTGATTAGGGTTTGAGTGTATCATGGCCATGTTTCTGAGAGGAACCTCTGAGCTAGCATACCAGCTTCCCTACCTCGAGTTATAGTTTATTATCGGTTTAACATGATAGCTTTCACATGCTAGGTTATTTGTTAGTTATCTGTTTCATAACATGAAAAGCATATCATATATGTTTAAGTTTTGTATTTTCCATATACATTGATTTTATGTTATTCATGTTTCATTAAACTCGAC
Organism: Heliosperma pusillum; assembly: GCA_022085475.1. Taxonomy (NCBI): domain Eukaryota; kingdom Viridiplantae; phylum Streptophyta; class Magnoliopsida; order Caryophyllales; family Caryophyllaceae; genus Heliosperma; species Heliosperma pusillum. The sequence goes on along the minus strand of JAIUZE010007163.1, from coordinate 10,143 downwards.
ATTTCGTGGCTGGGAGGACTCGGAGTTACTCCCCACTGACTGTGGCTTCCGTGTTTATATTTAATGCGGTCGAACAGGTGGTGATGCATACATTGGGTACATTGACGAGCTAGCGAGCGAAGTGTTTACCTGGACCTATATTCGGTTCTTAGATTGTATATTATTTATACACTCTTTTATTTCAGTATTTAGACGGGAGATATGTTCCCCGTCTTGTATATTTCTTTTGTATAATATTATTTCCGTTTTGTAATGACCCTTTTTATTTATGACACCCTTCGTTATGTATTTAAATTATTTTTTTTTTCTTTCCGCAAATTTGAGGGTGTCACAGTGAACCTCCCCTTCGTGTTCCACATAATACCAACAAGTTCTCAAAACCATTTTGAGCATCATCATCTGAAAACACAAGAAGATCATAGCTGGACAGTAGGGTTTAGATTGATCAATTACACTCCTTAACATGTATGAGGTTGCACCCAAATGAGCAAGAATAACTTGTAACCTCATCAACATGTAATAATGAAAGTGTGGGGATGCAAGAGTACAAGATATATCTCTCAAGATGAAATTTAAGATGCAAGAATCATGCCTTGTGTAGGAGATCAGATTTGGCACACTTGAGCATGGAACAACCCAAGACACTTCTTTTGCTTCACCCTTGATCGACTCCCAACAACTACCACCATTGAACATGACCATGGACTGTCCAAACTTCATGGTTTGATGCTCAAGTAGTCCTTGGTCGACAATCATCTCTATAGGACCTAAATCAGTAGCTTGCTCATTGATGGCTCCACAAGAAAGGACAAGGCTATTCTCTTCTTCATTAGTAGGCTCATAGGTTGAGTTCAAGGAGGTTTTATTTTCAAAACATGGGTTCTCAATGATAGCACTACATGACCGTTTCACTTCAGCACATGTACTCATGACCTTTGGTTAAGCTTAGACTTAGGACAAGCAACATCCAAGCATGACACAACAACCATTTGGCCTAAACTCTTATCTTTCCCAACTGTTTTGATGGCTTCTAAACTATCCCCTTTAGTTAAGACCTCATGATTTGTAGGCCTTACTAAGATCTTCCCAACATATAAGGCTAACTCAAGCAAATCATCATATGGATACAACACTTCTACATCAATTCTCTTTGCAATTTCATATTTCAAGCCATGGTAAAATCTAAATCCCTTTTGCACAACCTCAACATTCATATCACAAACAAAGTGTAGTTCCTCAAAAAACTTAGCATATTCAAGGACACACAATGAACTTTGTTTAAGGGCCTTTAGTTCAGTCCACAAATCCTCCATGGTAGAACAAGGTAGATACTCTTGTTTTATGTTCCTTTTAAGTTTAAACCAAGAACTAATCATACCCTTCCCTTCCATTCTCCTTGAACGTTTAAGAGTATTATACCATAACAAAGCAAAATCCTTTAAACAAGACACAACAAGTTCAAGCTTCCTTTTTTCAGAATAACACTTGTGCTCAAAGTAGCATTCAACATCATACAACCAAGACACAAATGCTCTACTGTTTTCACCATTAAAGGAAGGAAGTAATGGTGTTTTACCTTTGCTCCCAAGGGTAGGAGAGGGCTTAGAACACTCATGTGGCAGGTGGTACTTCCCTTGGTACAAATCAGGTGGTTTAGGCTCCCTTGGAACACCATAGTTGCTGGTTGTCTTCTTTGGAAGCACATCACCTTCATACCCTTTTGTAAGAGCTTGCAACTTCCCCCTAGCTTCTTCTAAGGACTTGGAGATGGAACCAAGGTCACAAGGCTTCATTGTTTGACATGGAACATAAGGCATAACAAACATTGCTACTGATTTACTCACACAAATCAGATTGCACTCCTCTCTTGAAAACATGTTGTTTTGTGTTTATAATGTAGGTAGGTGTAAGATGACTCTCAAACCAAAGCTCTGATAACCAATTGCAATGTAAATACTCAGGAAAGTAGAGATTTATGTAGGTTTTATTGCTTGTAAGACACACACACAAATGAAGACACAAAGGACTTGAATTGGACTTGTTGTTGTGTTGAAAGTTTCTGAATTTTATAAGAAAATGAAGTAAGAACAAGATAGTACTCTTCCAAAGCACAAAGCCAATGGATAGAGGTTGTGATGAATGACTCCAGCAACTCAGCAAAGACTCAAACAACACTCTTCTAGTACTAAGCAAAGAAGGGACTCAAACACACATCCATGAGTACAGAAATTGGAAACAAGGTTTCAAATTTTAATTCATTCATCAAATCTGCTTTCAACTTGTTACAAAGCAAGCCTTATATAGGCCAAGGGATATAGATCTAGGACGTCCATTCTTCATCTAATGGCTCACAAAATAAGCAGGAGTTTAACTACCCTACAACTAAGATACAAATCAGAAAAACAAACTAAGGACAAAAGCATAAAGCATAAAGCATAAAAACAGGATGCTCCTCATTGTCTTCTTGTAGAAGGTCAATTAAGATGTGTAAGACCTTGGAGCTTGAGCTTGGCAGCTACCATCCTCAAGTACACAATGTTAGGATGCCTTTCAAGTCGTTCCATTGTCTTGCCTAGCCAAAAATAGCTTTCAAAACAACCTTGGTTCATGGTTGTGCAGAATTGGTTCCACGTGGACCCATTTGTTTGGACTTAGCTAAACCTGATCTTTTATTGTGAATTAGCAAAAACTCTCCTGGACTTTTATCTTCCTAAGACTTTAAACTAAGAGGAGTAGGCCTTGGAATCACTTAATTCAGGTTAGGGGTCGCCTTTAGACATTGTTCTTTGATGTTCCACCTGAACCGGGCCAGATAGAACTTGGACTCATCTGATTGTATTTTGTAACACTCATAACTCTCTGCTCAAGATGAATTTGAATCTCCATGATATCGCATTTGAAAGCTATGGATGTTAGCTTTCTCCTAAAACAAGAATCACCCCTAAACATTTAGTAGATCTTTAGTTATTCAACTTGGAGTACTGATTGGTCTTCTCAGATGCCCAGCAAACATACCCTAGCCAGAACCGTTTTTCACATGCCTTAACTTTCTCTTTAAGATGATGTAGGAGTACCTCAAGGTGCCATTTTAAAGCTAAATGAGTTATCTTCTTCCTCCATTTGGAATCACTCAAAGGTCGTCCTCTTATATTCAGCTATGGACCTTTTGGTAAGAGGGGGTCAGGCGGAACAATGCATTAGACTCTTCTGTACATGCTCTTTTATAGAAACCATAGGGCAAGCTACACACCTGATATGGTGGTGGTTCCAACTTCATTTTGTAGCTAAGACACTAAGCTTTCCAATCATATAAAGATCATCAAAATTGAATGAGTGTAGCTTAAATTATGTTGCCAAGAACATGACCCTTATCTTGTTCCTGCTGCGATCACATTCCTTTTAAGTAGGATTTGGTGACTTTGAAGCACCCATAAGCTTGGAATCTTGTAAGGCTAATCATGACCATGAAATTTAGGCTTTCCCTTGATTACTCCTATTGCAAACTCCCTTTCTTCAAAAGAATTTGCCCTCAAATTCTTGTGGATCAAAATGAAGAGACTTGCTGCCAAGGAGCTTGTTCTTCTAACCATCAAAGATCAAGTACAACTCGAAGTAATAGACTCTCATGGCCTCCTCCTGGATCATATACTAGAATGGTAAATGGCAAAACATATGTTGTACCATTCCCAACCATAGATTGCATACTCAACCAAGTAGTGCTTGTTCCTCCTGGATCAAATGCGAGGTGTATGACATCCTCCCTAGACTTCATATGTACCCTTATTCTTCTTGTAGTATCATGAGCTTGTCTATCATTTGGGGATTGTGTTCCACCTGGATGAAATGTACTCATAGCAAGCTTTGTACTCAACCTCCTATCAAGTATCCCAATACTTGTGGTACCCAAATCAAAATGTTCATATTTGCACCCCAAGTTTGATTTGTTCTCATTGACTACTCCCTTAACATCCTTAGGTGACCAACACTCTTTAAGTGAAGCACAAGCAAGAAGCAAATCAGCCCCTAGGGTACCTCCTCTCACATTCAGCTCCTCTTCAGTAGATATCAAGTTATACAAAGGGTCACTCACATCAAAACAAGCATCATTCACATAGCACACATCCAAACGAGTGCTTATACAACAAGTAGAACATGAGAAAGCTTCAAGTGGGCAGCTATTGTTTTTGTGCATTGGACTCATCATATACAACACCAAATGAACTAAAACATGAGCAACATCAAGTAGTGAACCTCCCCTTCGTGTTCCACATAATCCCAACAAGTTCTCACAACCATTTTGAGCATCATCATCTTAAAACACAAGAAGATCATAGCTGGACAGTAGGGTTTAGATTGATCAATTTCACTCCTTAACATGTATAAGGTTGCACCCAAATGAGCAAGAATAACTTGTAACCTCATCAACATGTAATAATGAAAGTGTGGGGATGCAAGAGTACAAGATATATCTCTCAAGATGAAATTTAAGATGCAAGAATCATGCCTTGTGTAGGAGATCAGATTTGGCACACTTGAGCATGGAACAACCCAAGACACTTCTTTTGCTTCACCCTTGATCGACTCCCAACAACTACCACCATTGAACATGACCATGGACTGTCCAAACTTCATGGTTTGATGCTCAAGTAGTCCTTGGTCGACAATCACCTCTATAGGACCCAAATCAGTAGCTTGCTCATTGATGGCTCCACAAGAAAGGACAAGGCTATTCTCTTCTTCATTAGTAGGCTCATAGGTTGAGTTCAAGGAGGTTTTATTTTCAAAACATGGGTTCTCAATGATAGCACTACATGACCGTTTCACTTCAGCACATGTACTCATGACCTTTGGTTTAAGCTTAGACTTAGGACAAGCAACATCCAAGCATGACACAACAACCATTTGGCCTAAACTCTTATCTTTCCCAACTGTTTTGATGGCTTCTAAACTATCCCCTTTAGTTAAGACCTCATGATTTGTAGGCCTTACTAAGATCTTCTCAACATATAAGGCTAACTCAAGCAAATCATCATATGGATACAACACTTCTACATCAATTCTCTTTGCAATTTCAGATTTCAAGCCATGGTAAAATCTAATTCCCTTTTGCACAACCTCAACATTCATATCACAAACAAAGTGTAGTTCCTCAAACAACTTAGCATATTCAAGGACACACAATGAACTTTGTTTAAGGGCTTTTAGTTCAGTCCACAAATCCTCCATGGTAGAACAAGGTAGATACTCTTGTTTTATGTTCCTTTTAAGTTTAAACCAAGAACTAATCATACCCTTCCCTTCCATTCTCCTTGAACGTTTAAGAGTATTTTACCATAACAAAGCAAAATCCTTTAAACAAGACACAACAAGTTCAAGCTTCCTTTTTTCAGAATAACACTTGTGCTCAAAGTAGCATTCAACATCATACAACCAAGACACAAATGCTCTACTGTTTTCACCATTAAAGGAAGGAAGTATTGGTGTTTTACCTTTGCCCCCAAGGGTAGGAGAGGACTTAGAACACTCATGTGGCAGGTGGTACTCCCCTTGGTACAAATCAGGTGGTTTAGGCTCCCTTAGAACACCATAGTTGCTGGTTGCCTTCTTTGGAAGCACATCACCATCATACCCTTTTGTAAGAGCTTGCAACTTCCCCCTAGCTTCTTCTAAGGACTTGGAGATGGAACCAAGGTCACAAGGCTTCATTCTTTGACATGGAATATAAGGCATAACAAACATTTCTACTGATTTACTCACACAAATCAGATTGCACTCCTCTCTTGAAAACAGGTTGTTTTTGTGTTTATAATGTAGGTAGGGAAACATAAACTCACAAACCAAAGCTCTGATAACCAATTGCAACGAAAATACTCAGAAAAGTATAGATTTCAGTAGGTTTTAATGCTTGTAAGACACACACACAAATGAAGACACAAAGGACTTGAATTGGACTTGTTGTTGTGTTGAAAGTTTCTGAATGTTATAAGAAAATGAAGTAAGAACAAGATAGTACTCTTCCAAAGCACAAAGCCAATGGATAGAGGTTGTGATGAATGACTCCAGCAACTCAGCAAAGACTCAAACAACACTCTTCTAGCACTAAGCAAAGAAGGGACTCAAACACACAGCCATGCGTTTAGAAATTGGAAACAAGGTTTCAAATTTTAATTCATTCATCAAATCTGCTTTCAACTTGTTACAAAGCAAGCCTTATATAGGCCAAGGGATATAGATCTAGGACGTCCATTCTTCATCTAATGGCTCACAAAATAAGTAGGAGTTCAACTACCCTACAACTAAGATACAAATCAGAAAAACAAACTAAGGACAAAAGCATAAAGCATAAAGCATAAAAACAGGCTGCTCCTCTTTGTCTTCTTGTAGAAGGTCAATTAAGATGTGTAAGACCTTGGAACATGAGCTTGGCAGCTACCATCCTCAAGTACACAATGTTAGGATGCCTTTCAATTCGTTCCATTGTCTTGCCTAGCCAAAAATAGCTTTCAAAACAGCCTTGGTTCATGGTTGTGCAGAATTGGTTCCACCTGGACCCATTTGTTTGGACTTAGCTAAACCTGCTCTTTTATTGTGAACTAGCAAAAACTCTCCTGGACTTTTATCTTCCTAAGACTTTAAACTAAGATTATTAGGCCTTGGAATCACGTAATTCAGGTTAGGAGTCACCTTTAGACATTGTTCTTTGATGTTCCACCTGAACCGAGCCAGATAGAACTTGGACTCATCTGATTGTATTTTGTAACACTCATAACTCTCTGCTCAGGATGAATTTGAATCTCCACGATATCTCATTTGAAATCTATGGATGTTAGCTTTCTCCTCAAACAAGAATCACCCCTAAACATTTAGTAGATCTTTAGTTATTCAACTTGGAGTGCTGACTGGTCTTCCTCAGATGCCCAGCAAACATACCCTAGCCAGAACCGTTTTTCACATGCCTTAACTTTCTCTTTAGGATGATGTAGGAGTACCTAAAGGTGCCATTTTAAAGCTAAATTAGTTAGCTTCTTCCTCCATTTTGAATCACTCAAAGGTCGTCCTCCAATATTCAGCTATGGACCTTTTGGTAAGAGGGGGTCAGGCGGAACAATGCATTAGACTCTTCTGTACATGCTGTTTTATAGCAACCATAGGGCAAGCTACACACCGGATATGGTGGTGGTTCCAACTTCATTTTGTAGCTAAGACACTAAGCTTTTCAACCATATAAAGATCATCAAAACTGAATGAGTGTAGCTTAAATTATGTTGCCAAGAACATGACCCTTATCTTGTTCCTGCTGTGATCACATTCCTTTTAAGTAGGATTTGGTGACTTTGAAGCACCCATAAGCTTGGAATCTTGTAAGGCTAATCATGACCATGAAATTTAGGCTTTCCCTTGATTACTCCTGTTGCAAACTCCCTTTCTTCAAAAGAATTTGCCCTCAAATTCTTGTGGATCAAAATGAAGAGACTTGCTGCCAAGGAGCTTGTTCTTCTAACCCTCAAAGATCAAGTACAACTCTAAGTAATAGACTCTCATGGCCTCCTCCTGGATCATATACTAGAATGGTAAATGGCAAAAGATATGTTGTACCATTCCCAACTTTAGATTGCATACTCAACCAAGTAGTGCTTGTTCCTCCTGGATCAAATGCGAGGTGTATGACATCCTCCCTAGACTTCATATGTACCCTTATTCTTCTTGTAGTATTATGAGCTTGTCTATCATTTGGGGATTGTGTTCCACCTGGATGAAATGTACTCATAGCAAGCTTTGTACGCAACCTCCTATCAAGTATCCCAATACTTGTGGTACCCAAATCAAAATGTTCATATTTGCACCCAAAGTTTGATTTGTTCTCATTGACTACTCCCTTAACATCCTTAGGTGACCAACACTCTTTAAGTGAAGCATAAGCAAGAAGCAAATCAGCCCCTAGGGTACCTCTTCTCACATTCAGCTCCTCTTCAGTAGATATCAAGTTATACAAAGGGTCACTCACATCAAAACAAGCATCATTCACATAGCACACATCCAAACGAGTGCTTATACAACAAGTAGAACACGAGAAAGCTTCAAGTGGGCAGCTATTGTTTTTGTGCATTGAACTCATCATATACAACACCAAATGAACTAAAACTTGAGCAACACCAAGTAGTGAACCTCCCCTTGGTGTTCCACATAATATCAACAAGTTCTCACAACCATTTTGAGCATTACTCATCTTAAAACACAAGAAGATCATAGCTAGACAGTAGGGTTTAGATTGATCAATTTCACTCCTTAACATGTATGAGGTAGCACCCAAATGAGCAAGAATAACTTGTAACCTCATCAACATGTAATAATGAAAGTGTGGGGATGCAAGAGTACAAGATATACCTCCCAATATGAAATTTAAGATGCAAGAATCATGCCTTGTGTAGGGGATCAGATTTGGCACACTTGAGCATGGAACAACCCAAGACACTTCTTTTGCTTCACCCTTGATCGACTCCCAACAACTACCACCATTGAACATGACCATGGACTGTCCAAACTTCATGGTTTGAAGATCAAGTAGTCCTTGGTCGACAATCACCTCTATAGGACCCAAATCAGTAGCTTGCTTATTGATGGCTCCACAAGAAAGGACAAGGCTATTCTCTTCTTCATTAGTAGGCTCATAGGTTGAGTTCAAGGAGGTTTTATTTTCAAAACATGGGTTCTCAATGATAGCACTACATGACCGTTTCACTTCAGCACATGTACTCATGACCTTTGGTTTACGCTTAGACTTAGGACAAGCAACATCCAAGCATGACACAACAACCATTTGGCCTAAACTCTTATCTTTCCCAACTGTTTTGATGGCTTCTAAACTATCCCCTTTAGTTAAGACCTCATGATTTGTAGGCCTTACTAAGATCTGCTCAACATATAAGGCTAACTCAAGCAAATCATCATATGGATACAACACTTCTACATCAATTCTCTTTGCAATTTCAGCTTTCAAGCCATGGTAAAATCTAATTCCCTTTTGCACAACCTCAACATTCATATCACAAACAAAGTGTAGTTCCTCAAACAACTTAGCATATTCAAGGACACACAATGAACTGTGTTTAAGGGCTTTTAGTTCAGTCCACAAATCCTCCATGGTAGAACAAGGTAGATACTCTTGTTTTATGTTCCTTTTAAGTTTAAACCAAGAACTAATCATACCCTTCCCTTCCATTCTCCTTGAACGTTTAAGAGTATTTTACCATAACAAAGCAAAATCCTTTAAACAAGACACAACAAGTTCAAGCTTCCTTTTTTCAGAATAACACTTGTGCTCAAAGTAGTATTCAACATCATACAACCAAGACACAAATGCTCTACTGTTTTCACCATTAAAGGAAGGAAGTAATGGTGTTTTACCTTTGCTCTCAATGGTAGGAGAGGGCTTAGAACACTCATTTGGCAGGTGGTACTTCCCTTGGTACAAATCAGGTGGTTTAGGCTCCCTTGGAACACCATAGTTGCTGGTTGTCTTCTTTGGAAGCACATCACCTTCATACCCTTTTGTAAGAGCTTGCAACTTCCCCATAGCTTCTTCTAAGGACTTGGAGATGGAACCAAGGTCACAAGGCTTCATTCTTTGACATGGAACATAAGGCATTACAAACATTGCTACTGATTTACTCACACAAATCAGATTGCACTCCTCTCTTGAAAAAAGGTTGTTTTGTGTTTATAATGTAGGTAGGTGTAAGATGACTCTCAAACCAAAGCTCTGATAACCAATTGCAACGAAAATACTCAGGAAAGTAGAGATTTATGTAGGTTTTATTGCTTGTAAGACACACACACAAATGAAGACACAAAGGACTTGAATTGGACTTGTTGTTGTGTTGAAAGTTTATGAATTTTATAAGAAAATGAAGTAAGAACAAGATAGTACTCTTCCAAAGCACAAAGCCAATGGATAGAGGTTGTGATGAATGACTCCAGCAACTCAGCAAAGACTCAAACAACACTCTTCTAGCACTAAGCAAAGAAGGGACTCAAGCACATAGCCATGAGTTTAGAAATTGGAAACAAAGGTTTCAATTTTTCATTCATTCATCAAAACTGATTTCATTAGGTTACAAAGCAAGGCTTATATAGGCCAAGAGA
>JAIUZE010007161.1:0-60910 GCA_022085475.1 Heliosperma pusillum | reverse complement strand
CTCGGTAGGACGACGATAATAATACTGTCCTAGTCTAAACTTGGCCAGACTCTCAGAATAAGACATGTTCCGATTCGACATGTGGTAGGACGTTCCACATCCAAGACTCGATCATACAAAGACGTCGAGTACCCCAAATTCGACTAAACCACACGAAAGAGGCGGAAAGAGATCTATAGTCAAAAGTCAAGCTAGTACGCTACATGCAATAACACCACCTCGCAAGTATACAACATTTGACGGCCGGGTCGATCAACGCATTGCGTTCACCTCCTAACAACGTCGTCATATCCCCACTAAATTATGCATACAAGCATCAAGGATACACCCCATCGCTCCGACATTCCAGTCTAACGAGTATAAGGTGTAGCCGGGAAATGAGAGTTCAAAGCACATAATCATTAGTGCTCAATTCATAACATATGTAAAACCGACTCGAAAGAGGGATATATCGAAAACCGTCACGAAACATGTGATACAAGCGAATAGAATATCATATATCCAAAACATGAATATTACAAGTCGTTACGTAAAATTATACGATAAACGGATCATGCGAACTATTATAAATTACGAGTTTTAGAAATTATGTGAAAAGAACACAGCCGTGTTCTAGGCCGGTCAGGAGGGAGGCGGCCGGTGGACCGGCTCAGAACACAAGGCACAAACACAAAATCATAGAAAACAGGGCAATGTGCTCCAGGCCGGTCTGTGGACCGGCGGCCGGTCGACCGGCACAGAGCACTCTACCATCAATCCAAACATCACTACTGAGGTGGTCCAGGCCGGTCGATGGACCGGCGGCCGGTCGACCGGCTCAGAGCCCCTATACAAATTTCACATACAACTTCAACCTTGTTACTGATGTGTTCCCAGCCGGTTGGCAGACCGGCGGCCGGTCGACCGGCCAGGAACACTCCTTCATCCGTGAGCTTCCTTTACATATTCAATCCATTTCAATTCTCATAAATCAATTCTAATAATCATCAACAATCAATATACATCATTAATAATCATCATATAACAACATTCATTAATCATAGCATGATTTCTAATCTTCCTAATCGTATTCTAATACGATTTCTAGCATATAAAGCATGTAAAACACGTAAATAATACCGAGTAACCCTTCACCGTTACCTTTATGCGTCTCTACTAATCGTCAAGCTCCTCTTCTATAAGGAAATAGTCTTTGTCGGGATCTTGGAGGTCGCCACCTACAAATAGATCGTAAAAAGATGAATAAAGTTCATCTTGAGAAAGACGGAATGCTTGAAAAGCGAGAAAGACGATAATTTTAATATCAATACGGATAGAGGAAGGTAAGGGAAGACGAATAAGACGAACTTACATAAATTCTATCAAGTAACGAAGAAGTTACGACGATTCTAAGATCGATATCAAAGAGGGAAATATGAGATTTCTTAAGGAGGAAGATATTTGTTTTTGGTGTTTGAATGAGAAATTAGGTTAAGAAGGGAGTTGTGTGAGTTATGAAGGAAAAAGTCAAAGACGGTTTCCAAAGTCAAGAAAGTCAAACTCGACTCAAAAGTCAAGAAAAGTCAAACTCGACTTAAGACGGGATTTTCATGGAATCTCGCAGAAATTCCAAATACGAACTCGGAAATTCTAAATTCGACTCGAAACATAAAAATCTTAATTAAAACATAAAATTACTGAAAAGATTTCGTAAAATATTTCTACTAGAAAAATAGGGTACATTTCCGGGTGTTACCATCACCCCTCCTTTTAAAAAGTTTCGTCCTCGAAACTTGAGAGTAGAAAACAAAAGTATCAAGGACACGAATCGGTTTACAAAATCAACACGAAAACTTTTATAAGGGAAAACATTTATGAAATGATGTTCTTCTCGAAAACGCTTTAAGTAAATTTTTCATAAGTGAGAACCTTTATTTACGAATCACAAGAGTGCCCGTCATGAACGAGAACTCTAGCTATCAAAAATTAAATCAATGCCGAAATAATGAAATCGAAAATCAAAACAGGTGTTAGTAAGTGCCAGACTAGTCACCAGACGTCTCCAATAACAAGCCCAAACAACCAACCAAACACAAAATCCAAATATAAAAGGGAAAGAAATCTACTTTCTCCAAAAGAGGGTACACAAACCATCTTTAAACTATTTTTTTTAAAAAGTTAAAATAGGATTACGATATGGAGATTTGAAAGTTTTCTCAAGGATAGAATCAAAATAAGGAGACAAAACCCGAACATAGAGCGACTCGAACATCGAAAACACGAATCGAGATACTAAGAGATACGCCCATACGAATAAAATGGACTAGAAAGGGAAAGGGTTGAAAAGTAACGGATTGAGTAAGGATCAAATGAGGGAAAAGAGAAGAATGAACCACATTACTATCTTCCATTTATGAAAAATTCAAATGCCGATCGCAACTCGACCTTACTAACCGCACAAGTAAACTAGTCCTCAAGAGAGTACAATTTCCTCAACATTTTCGATCATCAGATTTCTACCAAAATATTTCATAACCATAACTTCGAGTAACAACTTCCAATTACTCAAATTCAATTAGAATCTTATAAGGTCCATCGGTATGGTAGACTCCACAACTAACAATCCACATAGAAATTTCACTACGCACTCCAATCTTTTTAGCTCCATTAAAACTCTTACTAGAAACTATCAACAAAATATTTATCTATGCAAACCTGATCACTAACAACCACCAAGTAAAAGACTTACCATGAAATCCTTTAATCCAATTTACTTCAAACCCATTATCCTAAATTTACAAGGACTTTTTCATCCACATAAGTCAAAACACAATTCCTCAAACAAAGAATGAGTACAAATTCCAAATCATACATATTGCCAAACACAAGGCGATACTTCAATTAATCAAATCATCTAACCCCTCAAAACTCAAAATGTATCGTCTTTGCTTATGAAAATTTTCTTCGAGATTGGTCACCAAGTCCAAATTCCATAAAGTAAACATTATTGCTAGGGTCCAACATATCAGGGTAATAAACTCTCAAGTAATCTTTAAAGCAACCACTATAATCCTTAACAACAACAAACTATCATTACGATCTATTCGATCCTCAAGGTGATATTACAATATCAAGATTCAAAGTCTAAAATCATCAAGAGAGGTTCAACCTACTTATTCTTAATTCCTTATAGTCACTTAAACATGAATCCAGCTCCATAGGGTGGGTAAGTACCATACTTAGCGCATCATCAAAATACAACCACTAAACCTTACATTAGCTAAAGAGAAAACTACCTCACAAGAGATTATGGAAGACGGACATGATACTTATGAACACTAGGAGGCATCAAGCAAGAACTACGATCTGATGGAAAAGATGAAAGCGGAGAAGGAAAACGAAATTGATCTAAGGAAAAGAACCTACCAGTCACGATCTCCGGGTGAGCATTAGCTTCGGCTCGGCTGAGTACAAAGATGGATCCCTTAGCTTTGGCACCAGGTGCAGGATTCTGACGGTCGGGGCAATCACGAAAGCGGTGACCCGGCTTCTTGCAGAAAAAGCAAAACAGGGGCCTATCATAGCATCCAACTCCGGGATGAACGGGTCCCCTACAACCGTCACACATTCGTCCTTGAGCTTGAGGGAAAGCATTGGGCCTAAGAGCCGCATTTGAGATAGCTTGAGGGAGAAAAGGAGCAAGTGGTCTTGCATTGGAGTTTGAGGGAGCATTGAAACGCCTCTTGTTAGAATAGGCATTAGAAGAAGAAGGAGCGAGAGATCTTTTGTCATTGAAGTTTGACCTTGGATTGAAAGAGGGGGAAGGAGAGTGATTCTTCATCTTCGCTTCATCTCTAACGGCCTTCATTGAGTTCTCCGCCCAAAGGGCATCATCATACAACTCCCCGAAAGAAGTAGAGCTCCTCCTTACCTTACTTTGAAGAACGACACTCAACTTGTTACGGTAGTAGAATGCACGGTCTTCATCATCACGAATAAGCCTCGGAGCGAAATGCGCAAGCTTATTAAACTCCGTAGTAAACTCTTGAGCGGATAGGTTGCCTTGTTTAAAATCGATGAACTCCTTAAGCCTTTGCTGTTTAAGCTCCTTAGGATAGAATCTACCCTCCACAAGAGCTTTAAAGCAAGCCCAGTTGAAGTCCTCTTCAAGAGTTGCGGTGGCACTTGTAATAGCCCACCAGTTGTCGGCTTCCCGCACTAGAAATTGCTTTGCAATCCTCACTTTATCCTCTTCCCGGACTTGGTAAAGATCAAACTGCTTTTCCATCTCCCGGAACCAGTCGGATAGCTCCGTAGGATCAGGCTCTCCACCATAAGGCACGATCTTACTCCTTGCAATTTGTCCCGCCACCCAAGCATAACCACCTTGTTGATTGTCCTCCCTTCTAGGGTGAACTTGGTTGGCATTAGCTAAAGCGGCATCTTGCTGATTCTTCAGCACTTGAGCAAGAGCCTCCATCATAATATTCTCAGCTAAACGCGGTCTAACCATCTTCATAAGAAACAAACACAAATTAAGTTACTCCTATCAATTAGCATAAACAAATAGACTACCAATTAAAGTCCTTAACTTCTACCCAACTCTCATTTATTATTTCAAGGTCAAGTAGTTTAAGTTAGGGTTCACGTGTGTGCGTCGGGAGCGGCAAAGCTCTGATACCAACTGTGACAACCCTCGCGAATGCGGAAATATAAAACATACAAGCATGTGAAATAATATGCGGAAATACGGTATTTTAAAAACTTTTTATACATGCAAGATAGATAAAACGAGGAGTGTCAAAATATTACAAACTAAATACGAAATACAACAAAGAGACGGGGTCTCTTAAAATGTTAGCAAAGAACAAGTGTTTAGCAAAACTAGCTAATATCGTCTAGAGGTGAAAACTTTCCAGGGACAACGCCCGCTATCTCACACCCGAACCCCAAAATAGCATAAGCAAAAAGCCATCCATGCAAGCAACCTGTTCATTCATGAAAAACATGAACGCCACAATCAGTGGGGAGTAACTCCGGGTTCTCCCAGCCATATCACCTTAAACGTACATATCAGGAAATACAAAAGTAAAAATCATGCATATATAGATATCCATGTGAGTTACGATAAGAAAAGATAGGCAATACAATATATAATGATAAGATCATGTGGAAATCAATTCCGAAACCATCATGTTATTCAAAGACTCGGGAAAGACACCCTTAGGCAACTATATACTCACTAGTGCTTACATCTCACCGTTAGCGGCATATACTTGATAAGATTGAGACTCGACAAACAAACCATACCAAGTCATTCAATGATCAATCATATAATCATTCATCCAACCATACCAATATATTGACGACAGCTCTCACGGTAAATGAAACGCACTAGCATCGTGTACAATAGCAAGACAAGCCAATGGAAGCTCACGGAATAAGACATTTTCCGGAACCGTATACGATAAGACGTTTTGTATACTCATGACCTAGACAAACAAGTTCACGGGATAAGACGTTTCCCGGAATCATGTACGATAAGACGTTTCGTACACACAAGACTCTAATCCTCTCGGTAGGGCGACGATAATAATACGGTCCTAGTCTAAACCTGACCAGACTCTCGGAATAAGACATGTTCCGATCGGGACATGTGGTAAGACGTTCCACATCCAACTCGGTCACTCATAGGACGCCGACACCCCACATTTCGGTAGATCAATTCACGCAAGAGCGGAAATGAGATCTATAGTCAAAGCAAGCTAGTACTCTACATGCATAAACTACCACCGGTGCCCCTCGCAAGTATACAACATTTGACGGTCGGGTCGATCAACGCATTGCGTTCACCTCCTAACAACGTCGTCATATCCCCACTAAAACATGCATCCAAGCATCAAGGATACACCCCATCGCTCCGACATTCCAGTCTAACGAGTATAAGGTGTAGCCGGGAAATGAGAGTTCAAAGCACATGATCATTAGTGCTCAATTCCTAACATATGTAAAACCGACTCGAAAGAGGGATATATCGAAAACCGTCACGAAACATGTGATACAAGCGAATAGAATATCATATATCCAAAACATGAATATTACAAGTCGTTACGTAAAATTATACGATAAACGGATCATGCGAACTATTATAAATTACGAGTTTTAGAAATTATGTGAAAAGAACACAGCCGTGTTCTAGGCCGGTCAGGAGGGAGGCGGCCGGTGGACCGGCTCAGAACACAAGGCACAAACACAAAATCATAGAAAACAGGGCAATGTGCTCCAGGCCGGTCTGTGGACCGGCGGCCGGTCGACCGGCACAGAGCACTCTACCATCAATCCAAACATCACTACTGAGGTGGTCCAGGCCGGTCGATGGACCGGCGGCCGGTCGACCGGCTCAGAGCCCCTATACAAATTTCACATACAACTTCAACCTTGTTACTGATGTGTTCCCAGCCGGTTGGCAGACTGGCGGCCGGTCGACCGGCCAGGAACACTCCTTCATCCGTGAGCTTCCTTTACATATTCAATCCATTTCAATTCTCATAAATCAATTCTAATAATCATCAACAATCAATATACATCATTAATAATCATCATATAACAACATTCATTAATCATAGCATGATTTCTAATCTTCCTAATCGTATTCTAATACGATTTCTAGCATATAAAGCATGTAAAACACGTAAATAATACCGAGTAACCCTTCACCGTTACCTTTATGCGTCTCTACTAATCGTCAAGCTCCTCTTCTATAAGGAAATAGTCTTTGTCGGGATCTTGGAGGTCGCCACCTACAAATAGATCGTAAAAAGATGAATAAAGTTCATCTTGAGAAAGACGGAATGCTTGAAAAGCGAGAAAGACGATAATTTTATTATCAATACGGATAGAGGAAGGTTAGGGAAGACGAATAAGACGAACTTACGTAAATTCTATCAAGTAACGAAGAAGTTACGACGATTCTAAGATCGATATCAAAGAGGGAAATATGAGATTTCTTAAGGAGGAAGATATTTGTTTTTGGTGTTTGAATGAGAAATTAGGTTAAGAAGGGAGTTGTGTGAGTTATGAAGGAAAAAGTCAAAGACAGTTTCCAAAGTCGAGAAAGTCAAACCCGACTCAAAAGTCAAGAAATGTCAAACTCGACTTAAGACGGGATTTTCATGGAATCTCGCAGAAATTCCAAATACGATCTCGGAAATTCTAAATTCGACTCGAAACTTAAAATTATAAATTAAAACTTAAAATTACTGAAAAGATTTCGTAAAATATTTCTACTAGAAAAATAGGGTACATTTCCGGGTGTTACATAGATATTCACCACCACGATCAGATTGTAGGGTTTTTATCTTCTTATTCAATTGGTTTTCCACTTCATGTTGAAACTCTTTGAACTTTTCAAAAACTTCACTCTTATGCCTCATTAAGTAGACGTATCCATATCTACTCAAATCGTCGGTAAAAGTAATGAAGTACTTGTAACCACCTCTAGCTTGGAGAGTCATTGGGCGACATACATCGGTATGTATAAGGCCTAATACTTCATTTGTTCGTGTCCCTTTTCCTGTAAAAGAAGCACGAGTCATCTTGCCCAAAAGACAAGATTCGCATTCACCATAAGATTCGTAATCAAATGGTTTGAGAAGTTTCGTTGAAACGAGTCTCTTTATGCGTCGTTCGTTTATATGACCTAAACGACAATGCCCAAGGTATGATTGATTAGGTTCACCTAATTTGAGCTTCTTGCTTTCTACATGATATATTTCATTAACATTATCAAGAACATAGATACCTCCAACAGAGATGGCTTTACCATAAAACACATCATTAAAAGAAAACGAACAACTATTGTTCTTGATTACAAAAGAGAAACCCTCCGCGTCAAGTACGAAAATGGAGATAATGTTCTTTGTCAAGGAGGGTACAAAATAACAATTATTTAAATACAACTCAAGACCACTAGCTAAGGTTAATACATAAGTTCCTACGGAGACGGCGGCAACTCTTGCTCCATTCCCCATTCGTATGTCCACATCACCCTTGGCTAGTGCTCGCACGTCCTTCAGCCCCTGCAAGTGATTACAAAGGTGAGAACCACATCCAGTATCAAATACCCAAGTGGAAGTGCAAGCATAGTTAATATCTATCATATAGAGAGAAGAGAGGATTTTACCTGACGGTGTCACACATCCGTCCTTCTTATCCTGCAAATACTTGGGACAATTGCGTTTCCAATGTCCCTTGCCTTTACAATAACAGCATTCGGCTTCGGCGTGCTTCTTACCCTTAGCCTTGGCATTGCTATTCATAATAGCTTTGCCCTTTCCCTTTCCTTGCTTCTTAAATTGGGCTTTGGCTTTTCCTTTCCCCTTTTGAACCCCTAGCTTCAAGTTCTTCAATCTCATTGTAAGAACATCCTTTTGCTCACTCCCACTTGCTTCCATATCCCTTTCGACTTGGGTAAGGAGAGCATGGAGCTCGTGACAGCTCTTATCCATGCCATGCATGTTATAGTTTGCCCTAGCTTGGGCAAACTTGGGAGGAAGTGAGTGAAGGATGCGGCCAACCGCTAGCTTCTTAGGAATTTTGACCCCTATACGATCTAGAGTGTCAACATGTTCCACCATCTTAAGCACATGTGGGCCAACCTTTTGGCCCCTCTCTAACTTGGCTTCAAAAAGCCTAGTCATAGCATTGTATTGGCGAATCTCGGGTGATTGAGAAAAGGCCAATGTCACCCTAGAGAATATCTCATATGCTCCAAGGGTGATGTATTGTTGCTTAAGGGTTGAGGACATCGACCAAATCAAGACCATCTTGACGTCGTTTGCTACCTTAAGGTATTCCTCATATGCGGCTTTGGCCGCATTAGTGGCTCTTGGGCCGGGTTCATTGGGTGGTGCCTCGGTCAAGTAGCGTAAAACGTTATCCGATAACGCCGCGCCCTTGATCGTTTGCTCCCACTCGACGAAATTAGTTCCATCGTCTTTTAAGATGCATTTGTCCATAACGGACCTTAGCCATGAGTCTTTTCCTAGTTGAACGGTGTTGTTATTGTTTGCCATTGCGAATTATGAATACCTACAACAAAATTAGGAAATATTAACATTCATTGTTTTAATCAATTTTACTTGTATAAACAATTTAAACAAGTCACTCATATAATGACCCCTCACGAAATTATATAAGCGATTCCGAGACCCGCATTTTAGACAAAAGAACATGTTATGCAACTTTTATGTAAAAGACGGTAAGTCAACTTTTGACTAATTCGACTCCTAGAACTCTCGGTCGACGGATTTCAACTAAACCCATCTCCTAGTCCCAAGATAACGCTTATCTTGTTGAGTCCAACCCAATTTAGGCGTGTGATCGTATCACCCTCCTTACCCGAGGTAAAAAGGTCCACGTTGTGGTTGTCCTAATGAACACGGGATTCATAGGTGCTTCAATTGGTAAGGCTAAATCTCAATTCCTTTTTAAGTTATGTGAGAGGTCTTGCTAATTTTAGTTATTAATTCCCTATAAGTGAACTAAGTCGATGAATTTTGAATAACGTTCAATTGACAATCGATAAATAAAATGCATGTTGGTGATTTTGGCATGTGCGGAAAAATAAAGCAAGCAATCAAATTAAAATCCTAGTATGGCCACCTAGCTAATCTAATTAACTAGATGATTACAAATCGGAAACCAACTCCTTGGTCCCTTGCCTCTTCATGGAACGCTTTCCAATATGGCACCGTCTTTTGGAACACCGACTTTGGAAATCACCGTCTTCATAATAAATAATTACAAAAATACAAATGAATACATAGAAAATTCCTATTATTCAATTGATCTATAAAATGAAATTATAAATTATTACAAAACGGCGATACGAAATCGCAATAAATTACAACCAAATCGGTATTCCCTTACATTACGGGTAATACCGATTAAAATAATCTAGGCCATACTAGGTACAACTTGCAATAAAATAAATAAATGACATTCATTCATTCAACAACATAAATAAAAATGCTGTAAAATCATGCCAAAATCACCCCCAACACTTGTCATGTTCATTCTAGCTCGGTTCTTACGAATTTTATCGATTTTATCAACTAAAACTCAATAATCAACACTTAAATCGTATTTAAGCTCAAAATAATTATCTAAACTGATTTAGAACTCAAAATTAGTCCCCACTAATTTCATTTGAATTTAATTAGTTTGATTTGATCGCATTTGCTATTTAAAGAGGTTTAATCATAACTTTTATGAATTAAACCCAAAATAAAATGAAAAATCATTAAAATTGAAACAAAAATATTTGTACATACTGGAACACTTCCAGGAACCTTAAGAACAAAAAACTTTTGCCCAAAAATTTGAAATGATTTTATGAACAAATAGCTTTATAAGAATCGGTTTTTATCAAATAAAAACCAACTAAAATAGTAAAATAATGAAACAAATTTTCAAATTTTACCAGAATGATTTAAATAATATTTTAAAATTTAAAAAAAAAAAATTTAACTCCAGAAAGTCACGTTTCAATTTTAAGAACAAAATAACTCCTTTAAATCGATTTTTATCCAATAAAAATCAATAACCATGCAATACATGACATAATGTCACGAAAATTTACATACAATATGTACACCATGTATGTGAGATCATATTAAGAATTTGAGGCCAGATTCAACATGCAACTATTTGTAGTTAACTTTTAACATAAAACCGCATGCTAATTTGGTTTTAAAGGCCATAAAACATAATAAAAAGCAAATTAATTCGTAAATTCACCAAATTTGACCAAAAACATTTTGAGGTCAGTAGGTATGCATGCAAATCATAAAATTTCGTGAAAACCATTTTTAACATAAATTTTCGATTTTACTCAAGTTATCGTATAACCCGATTTTAATACTCAAAATCAACATGCATGCTACAAGCTAGCTCTGATACCACATGAAAGTTCATAGACCCTAATTAGACTCCTCTAATTAGTTACTAAATTACTTGTTAATTTAGTGTTTAATAAAGATCTATGTAACATGCATGCAAATTAAAATGCATAATACAAAGTAAGAAGAAATTTCCTTACATTGGGAAATTTCGGTTTATATGGGCACAACAAGAAACACCTTTCTTGTTGTTCTTGTGCTAGAAATAAAAAGATGATCCTCCTTGTAATCTTCAAATTAGAAGACCTCCTTTGAGATGCACCCAAGAGAGAACCCAAACTAATCACTTAGTTTTTTGACTAGAAAACACAAGTGAAAAGATGAACTAATATTAGATTTTATTACTACTCTAGTAATAGGAAAATATTAGTATTTGAGAGTTTTAGAGAGATGAGGATTTTAGTGAGATGTACATGCAAAATAAGAATGAACAAGCAAGTAAAATGAACAACAAAATTGTCCACTTAAGGACACTATGGTCCGGCCAAGAGAGCCTATGTGGCCTCTTATTTTGCTTAAAATAATCCCATGCAAATGGTTGAGTGTAGATGTGAATTAGAACATGATCATGTGTCATAAACATGACATGATCACATGTTGTAGTGTAATACAAGAAACAACAATCATCATGTCATACACTACCAAAATTTCGGCACCCACAAGTGTAATGTGGTCCATTTTGATTTTTGATATTTGTCCCACAAATACTTATAATCATATGCTTAATTATCTTGTATAATTAAGGGTTAATTTGATCATATAACAATTACATGACTCAAATTAATAAATAATATATACTTAACTTTTAAGTGATATTTTTATCATTATATCAATATATAATGAGTCCCACCCATGCCTAGTTAGGGTTTCATTTTCCAACTCCTTGTAAATATAATTAACTAATCACCTCTACCTCAAAGTATATGCATAACCTCAACTAATTTAATGAATTAACTATTAATCATTAAATAAAATCTTATTTAATCGTATTAAAATAAGACGTAAAATTTATTCAGTCAATTATCGTATAATTGACTAATAAACTTATCCGGAATGAGTTCGTAACTCAATTTCCAATAAATAACACTCGTAACTAAACATATATCAAATATATATATATAAAGTACTAATTAATATGCATCGTATACAAATATTTAGATTTCTGTTTGGGTCTCATCCTATAGGTGTGACCGAAAGGGGTCAGTTGATTACCGCCGTCATACGACAATAACGTCTAACTCTAGTCAGCTGACCGTTATCGATTTACGTTAATCAACTGACGTGGAGTATCAAAATAATAGTCATCCCACTAATATTCCAAAATGAGATTTATAATATAAATGCACTATTGTGGAGGACACTTGCTCCAACAATTTTTAATCGTTATTACCCGTAATGTAAGGGAATAACGGTTTGGTTGTAAATTTTATTGCGATCTCGTATCACCGGTTTGTATAATTTAATAATTTTATTTTATAGAATAAATGTATATTAGGAATTTGTATATTTGTATATTTGTAATTATTTTTATGAAGACCGGTGACTCCCTCAAGACGGTGCCATTTTGGAAGGTGTTCCAAGTGAAGAGGCAAGGGACCAAGGAGTTGGTTTCCGAATTTGTAACTATCTAGTTAATTTTGATTAGCTAGGTGGCCAGACTAGGATTTTATTGTTGCTTGATTGCTTACTTTATTTTTGCTCATGCCAAAATCGTCACACATGCATTTTTTTACCGTTTGTCATTCAACTTAATTCACAATTCACCCTTTTCACTTATTAGGGATTACTAACTAAATTGACAAGATCTCTCACATGTTTACAAAATTGAGATTAGCCTTACCAATTAATAACACCTATGAATCCCGTGTTCATTAGGGCTACCACGCTCGTGGGTCCCTTTTTACCTCGGGTAAGTAGGGTGATACGATCACAAGCTAAAATTGGATTGGACTCAACGTGATAAGCGTTATCTTGGGACTAGGAGATGGATTTAGTTGAAATCCGTCAACCAAGAGTTCTAAAGGTAGAATTAGTCAAGTAATGACTTACCGTTTCTAGATAAAGGTAGCATGCGATGACTATTTTTATTTAAAAATGGGTCTTGGAATCATTTATATAATTTAGTGAGAGGTCATTATATGAATGCTAAACTTGTTAAAATGTTTTTCAAGTAAATTAACAATGAATGTTTATATATTTCTTTTTGTTGTAGTTACCATATTCGCATAATGTCGACATCATCAAACGTTGCAACCTTGGGTAAGGACTCATGGTTGAGAACCGTCATGGACAAGTGTGTCCTAAAGGATGACGGAAGTAACTTCGTTGAATGGGAGTCAACGATCAAGAGCGCCGCGTTATCCGATAACGTGCTTCGCTACTTGGTCGAAGAGCCCCCCACCGAACCCGCGCCAAGATCGTCCGCGGTGGTTCGGGCCGAATATGACCTTTATTTGAAGGTTGCTAATGACGTCAAGAATGTCTTGATTTGGTCAATCTCACCCAAACTCAAACTCCAATTGATTTCTCTCAATGCATATGCGATATTCACGAGGATCACTTCGATGTTTTCGCAAGCCCCTCAAATTCTCCAATATGAGGCGATTACGAAATTCTTTGACACTAAGCTTCAAAGGGGCCAAAAAGTTGGCCCACACGTGCTCAAAATGGTTGAGCACGCGGACACCTTAGAGCGTCTAGGGTGCACAATTCCGAAGAATTTGGTGGTGGGTAAGATCCTTCATTCACTCTCACCTAAGTTCACCCAATGTAGGGTGAACTATAACATGAATGGCATGGACAAGAGTTTCCATGAACTCCATGCACTCCTCACCCAAGCGAAGAGGGACATGGAGGCTAGTGGGAGTGAACCCAAGGATGTTCTTTCCATGAAAATGAAGAACATGAACCTTGGGGTAAGGAAGGACAAGGGAAAGGGTAAGACTCTTTTCAAGAAATCCGGCAAGGGAAAGGCAAAGGTCTTTTATAAGGCCAAACCCAAAGTCAACAAACACGCAGAGGCAGATTGCTATTATTGTAATGGCAAAGGGCATTGGAAACGCAATTGCCCCAAGTACTTGAAAGATAAGAAGGACGGTTGTGTGACAACGTCAGGTAAAATTCTTTCATCACTCTATATGATAGATATTAACTTTGCTAGTACATCTTCTTGGTTATTTGATACCGGTTGTGGTTCTCACCTTTGTAATCATGTACAGGGGCTGAGGGACGTGCAAGCACTAGCCAAGGGTGACGTGGACCTACGCATGGGAAATGGAGCTAAGGTAGCCGCAGTTTCCGTGGGCACCTACGTTCTTCTTTTGCCTATGGTTTAGAGTTGTATTTAAATAATTGCTATTATGTACCAACTCTTACCAATAACATTATCTCGATTTCCGTGTTAGACATGGAAGGTTTTCATTTTGTATTAAGAACAATCGTTGTACTTTTTCATTTAATGAAATGGTTTATGGCCCGAGAGGACATTTCTATTGGATGGTATTATGTTCTAGATATGGCACAAAAGAGGTCTACATGTTAGAAAACAAGAAGCTCAAAAACAGGTGAACCAATCAATCATACCTTTGGCATTGTCGTTTAGGGCACATAAACGAACGACGCATATAGAGACTTGTTTCATCTTAAGTACTCTAACCATTCGATTATGAATCTTATGGCGTATGCGAATCTTGTCTTCTAGGCAAGATGACTCGTGCTCCTTTTACGGGAAAAGGGACACGAGCAAGTGAAGTATTAGGACTTATACACACGGATGTATGCGGTCCAATGACTATCCGAGCTAGAGGTGGTTATCACTACTTCATTACTTTTACCGACGACTTGAGTAGATATGGGTATGTCTACTTGATGAGGCATAAAAGTGATGCTTTTGAAAAGTTCAAAGAATTTCAAAATGAAGTAGAAAACCAATTGAATAAAAAAATTAAACCCTACGATCCGATCGTGGTGGTGAATACTTGAACCATGAATTTGATTCACACCTGAAAGATTGTGGTATAGTATCACAATGGACTCCCCCTGGAACACCTCAATTAAACGGTGTATCCGAAAGGAGAAATCGAACTTTATTAGATATGGTTCGATCTATGATGAGTCTAACAGAGCTTCCTGATTATTTTTGGGGTTTTGCTATCTTATCTTCAATATTTTCACTAAATCGAAGCCCGACTAAAGCGGCAAACAAGACTCCAGATGAGATATGGAAAGAAAAGTCCATTATTGTCAAGTATGAGAATTGCGGATGCGAGGGGCTTTGTAAGGAATAGTCTGACGATAAAACCTCGCACCCCAAATGGACAAATGTCTTTTTGTAGGATATCCAAAGGAATCACGTTCTTATTACTTCTACAATAAACACGAGGACAAAGTGTTTGTGTCTCGTGATGCAGTCTTTTTAAAAAATGATTTTATTTCTAAAAGACAGAGTGGGAGAAAATTTGAACTTGATGAAGTCCAAGAGCCACAAACCGAAAAAGACGACGAGGAAAACGTTCCCTCTTCGTCTGGTACGGTCATTATTCCTTCGGAACCTAGGATGTCAAGCAGAATTAGTCATCCACCTGATAGATACCTTGGTATTATAGAGGAAGGTGATGACTATAATGTGTTACTTTTTGAAAGTAACGAACCTACTACCTACAAAACCGCCATTTCTAGTCCCTACTCAAAGCTATGGCTAGGAGCCATGCAATCCGAAATGGATTCTATGTACGACAATCAAGTATGGGACTTGGTTGATTTACCTAAGGAGGTACGACCTCTTCAGTGTAAGTGGATCTATAAGATCAAAAGGGGCATAGACAAACATAATGATGTTTATAAAGCTAGATTGGTGGCAAAAGGTTTCACCCAAGTTCATGGTCTTCACTATGACGAAACCTTCGCCCAAGTCGCCATGCTTCGATCCATAAGGATTATCTTAGCGGTTGCCGCATTTCATAATTATGAGATTTGGGAAATGGATGTCAAAACCGCCTTCTTGAATGGGATTCTAGAAGAGGAAGTGTACATGACACAACCTGAAGGTTTTATGGATCCATCAAACCCTAAGAAGGTATGCAACCTTAAGAGATCCATCTATGGTCTTAAGCAAGCATCCAGGAGTTGGAATCATCGTTTCGATCATGTAATTAAACAAAATGGTTTCACTCAAAGTGTCGAGGAACCGTGTTTATACATGAAGTTTAGTGGGAGTAAAGTAACTTTTCTAGTCTTGTATGTAGATGACATACTACTCATTGGGAATGATATTCCAATGCTCACTTCTGTAAAGGAGTGGCTAGAAATACATTTCCAAATGAAAGACTTAGGAGCCCAGCGCATCTTAGGTATCCGGATCTATAGGGATAGATCTAAAAAGATACTAGCATTAAGTCAAGAGACTTATATAGATAAGATTCTTGATCGGTTCAACATGAAAGACTCTAAGAGAGGCTTTATTACTATGGGAAGTGGGATCACTTTGAGCAAGTCAGAGTGCCCTACGAAAACCGAGGAGATTGAACGCATGAAATTGATCACTTACGCTTCAGCCGTTGGATCAATCATGTATGCTATGATGTGCACTCGTCCCGACGTTGCATATGCTTTGAGCATGACAAGTCGTTACCAAGCAAATCCAGGTGAGAGTCACTGGATAGCCATAAAGAACATCCTTAAGTACTTGAGAAGGACCAAGGATTCGTTCTTAGTGTTTGGAGGCGAGACTGAGTTACGTGTAAAGGGTTACACAGATGCCAGTTTCCAAATAGATAGGGATGATATGAAATCCCAATCCGGCTACGTTTATATGATGAATGGAGGAGCTGTTTGCTGGAAGAGTTTCAAGCAAAGCGTTACAGCGGATTCTACAACAGAAGCAGATTACCTTGCAGCGTCTGAAGCTGCAAAGGAAGCTGTGTGGATTCGGCAATTTTTGGAAGGACTATCAGTAGTCCCTACTGCCAAAGATCCTATCACAATTTATTGTGATAACAGTGGGGCTATTTTTCAGGCAAAAGAGCCCAAGTCTAGTAACAAGTCTAGACTTGTACTTAGGAAATATCATGTAATAAGAGATTACGTGGACAGAAAAGAAATTGACATTTGTAAGGTTGGGACAGATGACAACATTGCTGATCCTTTAACCAAGCCTTTATCAAAGGCTAAGCATGATGGTCATGTCGTCACAATGGGATTGAGACGTGTGCCAGAATGCCTTTAGATTATGTAATATGTAATAATTGAATGTTGTATTAATTATTTCATATATGATAATGGCATTTATTGTTCGAGTTTTATTTTAAACTCTTTTATTTAGTTTGACTAAATTTAATACTTTGTTTATCCGAATAGATTGTTGGACCCTATTAAAGTGAATAGGACGAACTTAGTATTTTGTCCCTAGTCACTCAACTGAGGTGACGTCTCGAAATGACTAGATTGTAAGTCGATCGATGGTTGGTTCAGCACCATGGGGTCATGGAGATGACTGGTCGTTTACATAGACAGACTGTAAGACACTCTGTCGGACAGTGACATGATAGAGACCCTTAAATCAATTGTTTGATGCCTGGTCGTGGCAGGGTCTTCTATCTTATTCCTATAAGTCGATTCTTTTGACTGGCGACCGTCTATCTGAGTCGGTGCAGTTTCCGATTGGTTTTGGTTGATGTTCTAGGTCGTGCCGTAAAAGGAGGCCGATGGACTTCTTCTGGATCATGGTGATCTGCATCATACAGAGTAGATGGATCAACAGGAATTGTCCACCCACGTTGGGTAAAAACATCTTTAGGCCACTCGAGGAGTAGTTACTGTAAATGCGTGGCCACGCTCGGAAAGAATCTATGGTAGATTTTCCGGTCAGACAGTTACTCTCCCTATCGAGAAAACCACTCTAGATATTGTCAATCGCAAGTGCGACCTGAAAGACACCTTGCGTTGAGTGGGAGATGTGATAAAGAGACAAGAGAATCGGTGACGCACACTTGTGTCAGACAAGTGGGAGATTGTTGGAGTAGGTGTCCTCCACAATAGTGCGCCACATAATAAATCTTATTATGGAATATAATTGGGATATTTATTGACTATATATATGATTAGTCAGTTGATTAACGTAAATCAATAACGGTTGGCTGACTAGAGTTTGACGTTATTGTCGTATGACGGCGGTGATCAACTGATCCCCTTTCGGTCACACCTAAAGGATGAAATCCAAATAGTAACTAATTATTTGTATACGATACAGTTAATTAGTACATTACATATATTCGATATGTATGAGAGTTAATTGTTTAGAAATTGAGTTAAGAACTCAAATTCAATTAAGTTTATTTTCAATTATGCGATAATTGACTAATAAATTTATATCTTATTTTAATACGATTAAATAAGATTTAACTTAGTAATTAATCGTTAAATTACTAAATTAGTTGAGGTTTTGAGATAGAGGTAATTAGTTAATTATATTTACAAGGAGTTGTAAAATAAATTAACTAAGCATTGTGGGACCCATTATATATTGATATAATGGTAGAATACTACTTAAAATGTTAAGTACATATTATTCATTTATTTGTGTCATATAATTGTTATATGATCAAATTAACACTTAATTATACAAGATAATTAAGCATATGATTAATAAGTATTTGTGGGACAAATATCAAAAATCAAAATGGATCAAATTGAGGCTCACATGGCCGGTTATGGTGAAGTCAAATGGTGATGATGGTTGTTCTTATTCATACTCACAAGCAACATATGCTTATGACATGAATAGTAAACATGATATCATTTTATTCACTACAACACATTACCACCTTACATGGCAATAAAATAAGAAGAAAAAAGTCACTCTTGGGTGATGAAAGAGCCGGCCCTTATGGCTATAAATTGAGCAATTGTTGTTCAATTTATTTACTTCTTCATTCTTACTTATTTTATCATTCATCTCTCAAAACTCATCTTCTCACTACAACTCTCATATACTAATATTTCCTAAGTATTACTAGTGTAGTAATATAGTCTAATATTAGTAGTATATTATCTATCTTATTATCTAGTTAATAATAAGGGTAGATTGTTTGGTTCATCTTGGTGCAACTAAGAGGAGATCTTCTACTTTGGAGATTATTTGTGTTCAACCATATTTGTAGCTCAAGATCAACAAGAAGGAGTTCTTGTTGTGCCCTTATATTTTCAATACCAATGTGAGGAAATTTTTTCTCTTATATAAATGTCTTTATATTTGCATGCATGTTACATAGATCATTAAATACTAAATTAACAAGTAATTTAGTAAATAATTAGAGGAGTCTAATTAAGGTCTATGGACTTTCAGAAGCATGTTGCATACTTCAATGAGAAGTTAAATGGGGCTAAGCTTAATTACTCCACATATGACAAGGAATTCTATGCCATTGTGAGAGCATTGAACCATTGGAGGCACTACTTAAAGCCTAAGCCATTTGTACTACATTCTGATCATGAAGCCCTCAAGTACATCAATGGGTAGCAGAAAATCAACCCCAGACATGCCAAATGGGTAGAGTTCTTGCAATCCTTCTCATTCTCCAGCAAATATATAGAGGGCAGGAACAATATTTTAGCTGATGCACTGTCTAGAAGATCTATGATGTTAACCATCATGGAACAAAGGGTGTTGGGTTTTGAATTCATGAAAGAGCTCTACCAGGAAGACCCAGACTTCAAGCATGAATGGGAGGTGCATCAAGAAGGACAAGTTAAGAAGGGGAGCAAATACACAGCCCAGAAAGGCTACCTATTCTATGGAAACAAACTATGTGTACCTAAGGGACCTTATAGGGGACTGCTGGTCAAAGAAGTTCACTCCAATGGTCTTGCTGGTCACTTTGGGGTACAGAAGACCTATGATATACTACAAGATCAGTTCTATTGGCCTAAGATGCTCAGTGATGTGCAAGATGCTCTCAAGAGGTGCAGGTCTTGTCAGCTAGCCAAAGCACATTTTCAGGCTGGTCCTTACACACCACTCCCAGTACCAAACAAGCCATGGGAAGATCTCATCATGGATTTCATTGTAGCACTACTAAGAACTCAAAGGGGAAGGGATTCAATCATGGTGGTTGTAGATATGTTCAGTAAGATGGCACATTTTATTGCTTGTAAAAAGACTGAAGATGCCTTGGGAGTGGCTGAGCTCTACTTCAAGGAGGTTGTCAAGTTACATGGTGTACCTAGGAGCATTGTCTCAGATAGAGACACAAAAATCATGAGTCACTTCTGGAGGACATTGTGGAGGCTATTGAAGACTAGGCTACTGTTTAGTACTTCTCACCCTCCTCAAACTGATGGGCAGACAGAAGTCACTAATAGGACCTTAGGGAAGATCTTGAGGAGCATTGTTTCAAAATCCTTGAAAGATTGGGATCTCAGGCTAGCACAAGCTGAGTTTGCCTTCAACAGAGCCCCCTCTAGCAGCACAGGTAAGAGTCCTTTTGAAACAGTTTATGGTACTAATCCTCTCATGCCTACAGACCTGGCCCTAGTCAAAGGAAGCAAAGCAAACTATGATGCAAAGAAAAGAGCTGAACAAATGATACAGATTCATGAGCAAGTCAAGAAACAGATTGAGAAATCCAATGAGTTGTACAAGGCTAGATCCAAAAGGCCTAAGAAAGAAAGGGAGTTCAAAGCAGGGGATCTTGTTTGGTTGTATTTAAGAAAGGAGAGATTTCCAGACAAGAGAAGAAACAAGCTCATGCCAAGAGCTGATGGACCATTTAAAATATTGGAGAAGCTGGGTCCTAATGCTTACAAGGTGGATTTACCAGGAAGTTATGGTGTCCATGGTACCTTCAATGTTGGAGACCTGAGCCCCTACCATGGTGAATCAAATGATGAAGGTGATGAAGATTTGAGGACAAATCCTTTCCAAGAAGGGGAGGTTGCAACAGGAGTACTGCAGCA
The DNA here is from genome assembly GCA_022085475.1 of Heliosperma pusillum. Classification (NCBI taxonomy): domain Eukaryota; kingdom Viridiplantae; phylum Streptophyta; class Magnoliopsida; order Caryophyllales; family Caryophyllaceae; genus Heliosperma; species Heliosperma pusillum. The sequence continues at coordinate 40,019 of JAIUZE010007161.1, read as the reverse complement.
GGAGCTCACCCAAGGGGCCTTGATGATCAAGCCACAAACAAGGCAAACCTGACCCCAAGGACCCCTCAGATGGAAGTTCGAGTTACAAGGTCCAAACAATAAGCTATGACAAGCCAAGATCAAGCCAAGACAAGCCACACCAATGAGGAAGACAGTCCAGGGCTCATCAACCCATGCCAAGCCCCAACGCAACCCACATTACCCACACAAGACAGAAACAAAACCATTCAGGCCCAGACAGACCAATCAACAAACCCTGCAGCTAGGAGGTACACCAGGGCATCCCAACCACCCCCACCATGGCCTACCATCAAGTCAACCCTCTAAGCTACAAGTTTGCCCAGGACAAACCCTTTTGAAGTCTAGCAAAAACTCATGAAACAGACACCCCAAGCTAGAGTCCAGTGAGCAGCATAGCAGAGGCAGTACATGTTCAGATGAGGTTTCCTTTTGTCTAAGTCAACTTGTCTTCACCCAAGGCAGGTTTATCTAAGTTCTAATAAGAGTAGAGAGTCCCAAGAAGGAGCAAAACACCCAGGCAAAGCAACAAGACAACAAGAACAACAGATTTCCATTTCAGGAAAAACTCCAAAACTGCTTTATTTGCTTTTTGATTCAGTCTGTTTTTGTGTTTTGTGTCTGAACTTTGTAGTTGTTGAGCTCGTCCTATTGTGAGGCTCTTAATTAGTGTCAGTAGTAGTAGTTTGAATCCTAAGCTGGCCCTTGGATGATCTGTACATCCAATGGCTCACAAGATATCAACCTCTCTATATAAAGAGGTCTTGTATGTTTGTTTCAGTTAGACTTTTATGAATGAATTAACTTTGAGAAATCCCTCAAATCTATCAAACTTGTGCTAAGAGCTGTAGTTTGAAACAAGCCTGATACATCTTCAAGGTGTTTGTGCTTTTATGTAACACTTGAAAACTGTCTCTAAAACCAGTCTTTGAGTCCTTTCTCTGGTGCCTTGCTGTAGAGTAGTGTCTCTAAGTCATATCCCTTGATTTTTCAGCTAAACAATTCACCCTCTCTAAAACAACATCCATTTATTACTTGCCATTGTTCTCAGTTTGAGTCAAGTTAATCAAGTTTCCTTAACTTGTAAGCCTTAGTAGTTTACACTCCAAATTGGTTATCAGAGCTTTAGTTGAGAGTCTTAGTGAGTTCATTTTCCCTAACTACATTTAAAAACACAAAAAAAGCCCAATGAGTGAAGAAAGACTGGCAGGAGTTGAAGCAAGGATGGAGAATCTGGCTGGGATTGTAACCACCCTAACCAGAACCCTGGACCAGGTAATAGGCAACCATTTGCTTGCTGGAGGAACAGGCAGAGGACGTGGAAGAGGCCAAGGAGGAGGCAGAGGAAGGCCACCTGATGATGAAGAGTATCCAGACTCAGATGACTCAACTAGAAGCAGACCTTCCATCCACAGGCATATAGACAAGCATCTTAAGGTAGATATCCCTGAGTTTTCTGGTAGTCTTAATCCTGATGATTTGTTAGAATGGCTAAGAGAAGTAGAAAGGATCTTTGAGTACAAAGGATATAATGATTCTAAGTCTTTTAAAGTAGCCATCCTTAAAATGAAAGGGTATGCTTCCCTTTGGTATGAAACTATGAAAGGGTTAAGGGCTAGGGAAGGTAAGGAACCCATCAAGTCTTGGACTAAACTGAAAAAGAAACTACTAGACAAGTTTGTTGCTAAGGATTACACCCACGATCTATTTATCAAATTGTCTAAGTTGAAACAAGGAGACAAACCTGTTGAATCTTATCTGAGAGAGTTTGAACAACTCACCTTGCAGTGTGACATAAATGAGAAACCTGAGCAAAGGATTGCTAGGTACTTAGAGGGTCTAGAAAAGAGATAAGAACATTGCTAACAAGGTTAGGATGCAACCTCTGTGGTCATTTGATGATGTTGTCAACTTATCTCTGAGAATTGAAAAGATAGGGAAGACTAAGCCTAGTACACCAAAACCTGTTAGGCCTTTTCAAACCAGACCTTACAGTGGGTTGAGAACCATGGACACCCCTAAGACAGCACCCCCACCTACCTTAGACAAGGGAAAGGGCATCATGGGTAAAAAGCAAGCACTTCATTGACTGAGAACAGAATTAGGTGCTTCCAATGTCAAGGCTATGGACATTTTAGGAAGGATTGCCCTTCTAAGAAGACCTTAACTATAATGGAGGTTGAGGCTTGGGAGAAAGAAGGTCTAGTTGAGTATGAAGGGGATGAGCCTGAGGTTGAAGAAGTGATGAGTGAGGAAGAAGAGTCTAGTCAGGAGGCAATAGTGGCACTCCCTGACAGAGGCCACAGCTTGGTCCTATGGAGAGTAATGCATTCACAACATATACCACTGGAGGAGGATCAAAGGTCCCTCATTTTCAGAAGCAGATGTACCATACAAGGGAGGGTTTGTAACCTTATTAAAGATGGAGGTAGTTGTACCAATGTGGCCTCTGTTACTATGGTTGATAAGCTGAAGTTGAGCACTCAAGAACACCCTCATCCCTATAAGTTGAGATGATTGAGTAAGGGAGCAGAGGTTAAGGTGCATAAGTAATGATACTAACTAGGCATTGTGGGACCCATTATATATTGATATAATGATAAAATATCACTTAAAAGTTAAGTGTATATTATTTATTAATTTGAGTCATAAAATTGTTATATGATCAAATTAATCCATAATTATACAAGATAATTAAACATATGATTATAAGTATTTGTGGGACAAATATCAAAAATCAAAATGGACCACATGACACTAGTGGGTGCCGAAATTATGGTAGTGTATAACATGATGATTGTTGTTTCTTGTGTTACACTACATCTTGTTATCATGTCATGTTTATGACACATGATCATAACCTTACTCACATCTACAGTCAACCAATTTGCATGGGATTATTTTAAGCAAAAATAAGAGGCCACATAGGCCATGATGGCCGGACCATAGTGTCCTTAAAAGGACAACTTTGTTGTTCATTTTGCTTGTTGCTTGTTCATTCTTATTTTGTGCTTATCTCACTAAAATCCTCATCTCTCTAAAAACCTCTCAAATACTAATATTTTCCTATTACTAGAGTAGTAATAAAATCTAATATTAGTTCATCTTTTCACTTGTGTTTTCTAGTCAAAAACTAAGTGCTAAGTTTGGGTTCTCTCTTGGGTTCATCTAAAAGGAGGTCTTCTAGTTTGAAGATTACAAGGAGGATCATCTATTTCTTTCTAGCACAAGAACAACAAGAAAGGTGTTTCTTGTTGTGCCCATATAAACCGAAATTTCCCAATGTAAGGAAATTTCTTCTTACTTTTTATTATGCATTGTAATTTGCATGCATGTTACATAGATCTTTATTAAACACTAAATTAACAAGTAATTTAGTAACTAATTAGAGGAGTCTAATTAGGGTCTATGAAATTTCATGTGGTATCAGAGCTAGCTTGTAGCATGCATGTTGATTTTGAGCATTAAAATCGGGTTATACGATAACTTGAGTAAAAAATCGAAAATTTATGTTTAAAATGGTTTTCACGAAATTTTCTGATTTTCATGCATACCTACTGATCTCAAAATGTTTGTGGTCAAATTTGGTGAATTTACGAATTATTTTGCTATTTATTATGTTTTATGGCCTTGATTATCGAGTTAGCATGCGGTTTTATGTTAAAAGTTAACTAAAAATAGTTTCATGTTGATTCTGGCCTCAAATTTTTAATATGTTCTCACATGCATGGTATACATATTTTATTTAATTTTTCGTGACATTTAGTCATGTATTGCATGGTTATTGATTTTTATTGGATAAAGATCGATTTAAAGGAGTTATTTTGTTCTTAAAATTTAAACGAGACTTTCTGGAGTTGAAAATTTTTTGTACATTTTAAAATATTATTTATATCATTCTAGTAAAATTTTAAAATTTGTTTCATCATTTTACTATTTTAGTTGGTTTTTATTTGATAAAAACCGATTCTTATAAAGCTATTTGTTCATAAAATCATTTCAAATTTTTGGGCAAATGGTTTTTGTTCTTGAGGTTCCTGGAAGTGTATCAGTATGTACAAATATTTTTGGTTTCAATTTTAATGATTTTTTTTTATTTTGGGTTTAATTCATAAAAGTTATGATTAAATCTCTTTAAATAGCAAATGCGATCAAATAAAACTAATTAAATACAAGTGAAATTAGTGGGGACTAATTTTGAGTTCTAAATTAGTTTAGATAGTTAGTTTGAGGTTAAATACAATTTAAGTGTTGATTATTGATTTTTAGTAGATAAAATCGATAAAATTCGTAAGAACCGAGCTAGAATGAACATGACAAGTGTTGAGGGTGATTTTGGCATGATTTTACAGCATTTTTTTTATTTATGTTGTTGAATGAATGAATGTCATTTATTTATTTTATTGCAAGTTGTACCTAGTATGGCCTAGATTATTTTAATCGCTATTACCCGTAATGTAAGGGAATATCGATTTGGTTGTAATTTATTGCGATTTCGTATCGCCGTTTTGTAATAATTAATAATTTCATTTTATAGATCAAATGTATAATAGGAATTTGCTATGTATTCATTTGTATTTTGTAATTATTTATTGTGAAGACGGTGATTCCCAAAGTCGGTGTTCCAAAAGACGGTGCCATATTGGAAGGCGTTCCAAGAAGAGGCAAGGGACCAAGGAGTTGGTTTACGATTTGTAATCATCTAGTTAATTAGATTAGCTAGGTGGCCATACTAGGATTTAATTTGATTGCTTGCTTTATTTTTCCGCACATGCCAAAATCACCAACATGCATTGTATTTATCGATTGTCAATTCAACGTTATTCAAAATTCACCGACTTAGTTCACTTATAGGGAATTAATAACTAAAATTGGCAAGACCTCTCACATAACTTAAAAAGGAAGTGAGATTTAGCCTTACCAATTGAAGCACCTATGAATCCCGTGTTCATTAGGACAACCACAACGTGGACCTTTTTACCTCGGGTAAGTAGGGTGATACGATCACACGCCTAAATTGGGTTGGACTCAACAAGATAAGCGTTATCTTGGGACTAGGAGATTGGTTTAGTTGAAATCCGTCGACCGAGAGTTCTAGGAGTAGAATTAGTCAAAAGTTGACTTACCGTCTTTTACATAAAAGTTGCATAACATGTTCTTTTGTCTAAAATGCGGGTCTAGGAATCGCTTATATAATTTCGTGAGGGGTCATTATATGAGTGACTTGTTTAAATTGGTTATACAAGTAAAATTGATTAAAACAATGAATGTTAATATTTCCTAATTTTGTTGTAGTTATTCATAATCCGCAATGGCAAACAATAACAACACCGTTCAACTAGGAAAAGTGTAACAACCCGAAAAGTACCCAATTTTTCTAGTAAAGATGTTTTACGAATACTTTTCAGCAAAGTTAAGTTTTAAAATAGAATTTATTGTTTCGAGTCGTATTTGGAAATTCCGAGTTCGTATTTGGAATTTCTGTGAGATTTCATGAGAATCCCGTTTTAAGTCATCTTTGACTTTTCTTGACTTTTAAGTCGTCTTTGACTTTTCTTGACTTTTTAAGTCGTCATTGACTTTTCTTGACTTTAAGTCGTCATTAACTTTTCTTGACTTTTAAGTCATCTTTGACTTTTCTTGACTTTTAAGTCGACTTTGACTTTCGTTGACTTTTCCGACTCACCTCGTAAATTGAAAGACCGAAATTTTATTTTGAAAAATAATAAATTTAATTTATTTTTATTAAGATTTATTTGAATTTATGATAATTTAAAATAATTATTTTGAATTTATTCGGAATTAAAGAATAACTTTTACGGTTTAATCCCGAACATCATTTAACTATTCCCGAGTCATCTTAAATCCCGAAACAAACCCGAAACCCGACTTTGGCATGAGTCACACGCCCCATGTCATCTTTTTCCACTCACTTTAGATATTTTCATTCTTTCGATTAAACTAATAAAAATATCTAAGATATTTGTAACTTTATCGGTCTGTCAACTTAAACTCCGCAAATCGCTTAAAAACAGACCCGATTTCTCACCATTTCACACGTCTCTTTTTCCTCTCTTAGGATTTGATATTTCCTTTCTTTTGATTTAATTAACATTAATATCTAAATCATATCTAGATATTTTATTAAACTATCATAAAATCTAATAATATCTAATTAATTACCATAATATAATTATAAAACCCGAGTCAATCCCGTAACAACAATTTCAAAACCCGACTCCATAATCCTTCTATATGTACACGGCTCACACCACACTTACTCACTAACTATCTTTTCATTTTACACTAAATCAACTTAAGATCTAATTAATACTTTCTTAAATCGTTCTTCATCGTTCTTCGTCGTTCTTCATCGTTCTTCGTCGTTCTTGAGCAAAATCGTCACAAAACCTTAATTTCTTATTCAAATCCGTCCTAACTTATATTTCTAGAATCTCCTCTTCGCTCTCCATCTTCAAGTACGGTTTATTTTCAATTCCGACAAAATCGTTTTCAACACTTTAATTATGGAAAATCAAGTTTTAATTCTAATAATGTTTTCTTGTCATTTCTTATAGGGGAAGATTTTGAAGACGAGTTTCGTGACTCGTATATTTTAGGAGAAGACTAGTAGACGGGTTTCTTGTTTTTCTTTACTTATTATTTTGGTGCTACTTGATTTTGCTAGCTAAGGTAACGATTCCGAGTTACTCGACGAATTTAATGTTACATATCTTTTGTTCCTTTAGTTTTTGTTCATATTATTGTTACTTGCGGTTTTAGTTAGTGACATGCTAAGTAGTTGTTATTATTATGTTTTATGAATTTATAGCATGTTTGGTGTTCTTGACATATTGGTATGATTTATTTATAACCACGATTTTTGTATGATTGATGGTTAAATTGGTTGTTAAAATGGTTGTTGTTAATTAAAATCATGTTAGAATTTATTTGGATTTGTGGTGGTGTTGGCCGTGGAAGTGGCCGTGTAAGGTGGTCTGAAAACCAGCCCAAACCGGCCGGTTCAGGCCTGGTTCAGCCGGTTCAGGCCGGTCCAGCCAGGTCTGGATTTGGTCCGGGTATGGTCCTTGGGTCTTGTGTTGATACTTGATTGTTTTGTTGTTGTTTTGACGGGTTTTAAATATGTTAAGCATGCGGGAAATATTAAGAAACGGTTTTTAGTAAAGTCGATCAAAAAGCCCAAAACAGCCCAAAAACAGGCCGTGGGCCCAGTCCAGGCCCGTGTTGGGTCCGGCCCAAAACAGCCCATGAGTCACCTTTTTAGTCTTGTGACGGTTTTTTGAGTTTAGTGTTAATTTATCGTGTTTTGTAATATTTAGCAAGTGGGAAATATTAATAAGTACAATATTTAATTAAAAAGGTTTTTCATAAAATTATTATTTCTCACATGTTAGAAATTATAATACGAGATCGTAGTTTAAATTTATATCCTTTAAGTCAAGCGGGTTTTAGTAAAATTTAATAATTCACATGTTAGAAGTTTTACTAAAATAACATGTAATGAATATGATGATTTTTATGATCAAGTCTATGTGGTAAAGACTCTGTTTCTAGCCGGTTTGACCAAACGGGTTTGGTCAAACTAAGATCTAGTCAGCCCCGTTTTGACTGATGACCCGTCGCGGGACTCGGGTCGGGGATTTGTCTTCAAGTAAGGTTGTATTTTAATTAATGAATTAGCCTTAGTAGATATGAGGCGATATGTTATTTGATTTTGATTTATATGCAATTAGTCACATGATAGGATGTTTTTCCCGTGACTGTTTAATTGTATGATATATGTCGTGTTGACTAATTACCCATAGAGAATTATGAGTATATGGCGTCTTGACCATTCTAATTCTAAATGAGTATCTTGGACCATGACATTGATAGGCCCGTACTATCTTTAACGAGCATATGGAGTTTACTGCTTGATAGCTTCTGTGTCCCGGCTTGGTGGGTTTTTATCCAAGTCGGGCCATGGATGCCTAATGCTTCCACTTTGGGAATGGAGCCAGCTTAAGACTAGCAAACTTGTATAGGGGGTAGGCCCTAGTAGAGATTCTGTGACTTTTGGCCATGAGACGGGAATGGGAATAGCTGTTGTCGCCTAGGTCTGACAGTCTAGGATAGGATGTTTTCCACCTTGGGTATCGCCCGAGTACAGAAGGCGACTAAATTGACGGTTCTAAGAACTTATGCCTGTTTGTAGACGTATTGGTCTTTCATGTTGTATGATTCTATGAGTTTTAGAAGGTGAGATGCAAGCCGGCTAAGATTGATAGAGTTTGGATTACCGATTGTTAACTGATTCACATGATTACGTGTTGATTAGGGTTTGAGTGTATCAGGGCCATGTTACATGGTAACCGCTGAGCCAGCATACCAGCTTCCCTACCTCGAGTTATATTTTATTACCGAATTCACATGATAAGCTTTCATATGCTAGGTTATATGTTAGTTAACTGTTTCATAACATGAAAAGCATATCATATATGTTAAGGTTTTGTATTTTCTATATACATTGCTTTTATGTTTTTCATGTTTCATTAAACTCGACATTTCGTGGATGGGAGAACTCGGAGTTACTCCCCACTGACTGTGGCTTCCGTGTTTATATTTAATGCGGTCGAACAGGTGGTGTTGCATACTTGGGTACATTGACGAGCTAGCGAGTGAAGTATTACCTTGGACCTATATTCGGTTCTTAGGATTGTATATTATTATACACTCTTTTATTTCTGTATTTATACGGGAGATATGTCTCCCGTTTCAGATACTTTTTATGTATAATATTATTTCCTTTTTTGTTATGAACCTTTTTGTTTAAGACACCTTCTTATGATGAATATATTTAATAGTAGGTTCCGGTTTTAAAATGTACCGATTTTCACTAAAGTGAACCTATTAGAAACGTATTCTCATCTTTCATTTTTTTAAATTATTTTTTTTTTCTTTCCGCAAATTTGAGGGTGTCACAGAATAGGGGTCTCAATGGATGGTAAGGCCCAAGAGGATTTCAAGTCACACATTTCATCTTCATCATCCCGAAAATCATATTCATCAACAACACACTTTTTATAATTGTGACTCATTTCATGCTTAGGGGAATGGGGGTCTTCAACCTTAAAGTCATACTCATCACTAATGAAACCATTATCAACATAAGAATCATCTAAAGTGTGTATCTCATCTTGTTCGATACTACTTTCTTCGTTATCCATAAGGAGTTGGTTTACTTGAATTTCAAGGTTTTCCAACCTCACATTGTATAGCTCTCGATCCTCTTTAGCTATAGCCCTTTCAATTTGATTAGCTTTCTCAAGGTCTTGTGCCCCTTTGATAATATCTTGCAATATGTCATTGATGCTCATTGAAGATGTGTCATTGCTAGGCATTTCCTCACTTTTGTTGAATTGGGGTTGACAAGAATTTTCCAACTCCCATATAAATGTCTCTTTAGCCAAGTAAAGGAAAAAATCCCACTTCTCTTCATAATCAAACTCATACTTAAACTTTGCATCACTCAAACGATGAACATGAAACATGGTTTCTTCATTCAATCAATTAAACAATACATGACAAAGCTCCCAAGTTTGATCTGAGTAGTGACAATTTGAGGCATAGTCCCGCAATCGATCAAAATATGCACAAAAAGGTTCATTCATAAATTGGAAAAAATTTAAGTTTGCCATTTCATCAAAAAAGTTAAACAATCTACAACAAGTACTTGACTCCTAATATTTACAAAAAGGAACATACAAATTTAAGCCAAATGTTTAGACTAGCTTTAGCTTTGTTGCCTTCCCCGGCAACGGCGCCAAATTTGACGAGCTTAAAAGCGGTGTCGCTAAATCCACTAATTAGCTACGATCAAATAACAATTTATAACTCCTAAAAAAACACAAACTATCTTAAACAAAGGTAGTAAATGGTAAGAATAGGGTCGAACCCAAGAGAAGGCGGTATTAACTAAATTAATCTAATCTAGACTCTTGCCAAAAACCAATTAACAAACTAATTACTAACTAATTACTCTAATCACAAATTAAGACACTAATTAAGACAAAAGCTTAAATTAATTACAAACTATGATATTCACAATGACAAAACATGTAGGATAACATATAGGGAGAAAGTTTGACATGAGAATTGATTAGCAAGTCTAAAATTACCAAAAAAAAACTAAAGATTCAAATATTCAAATATGGAGAAACAACTTACTGTAATTTTCCCAAGTTCCCAACAATTAACAACGTAAAGACTCTTCCTTTCCTCTCTTCTCTAATTATCTAATACAAGTTTCTAAGAAATTAGCCAACATGGATTAAACCAACCAAGCATAACCCTTTACAACTAAATTTACACCCATTAAAACATGAGCCCAAATCAAAGATGCAAGTTTTATGAACAAAACCAAAGAAACGAGCTAGAAACCATGTAATAAAACACTAAACCATGTTCTAATTACACAATAAACCAAATTCCACTCAAAAGATTCCAACTTTAAACCAAAGTTACAATCTTTCAAGGTTGCTTCAACAATATCAAGACAAATTAACCAAATTTATCTAGACAAAGCAATAATTAAACAAATACTTGCTAAGATTGTTAGTCTCAACAACAATTCATTCAACTATGGAATTTAAACATGAGAAAATGGAATTAAATAGAGAAGAAGAGGTTCAAAAGGTCTTACAATGCTAAAAGGAGAGAACTTGTTCCAATTACACTAAGCAATGGAAAATTAGCTACCCATAATCCAAATATTACAACCCATTATGAAGTTTAAACAAATTACAAAACCAAAATGATGAACAAAAGTTGAGAGAATTCTAATGTGTTGTGTTGTGGAATGTTGTATCCAATGTTGTCTTCTTCTCTCTCTACAATATGGCTCTTATATACCCTTGGTCCGAAAACCTAGGGGCCTTGAGAAATGGGCTTCAAAGAACAAGAAGGCGGAAAAATAGTCGCGTACCAGCAGTGTCAGACGCTGGCAGCGTCACAGGACGCCGACAGCGTTTCAGCCTGTTTTTGCGACAGCCATATCTCTCTCGTTTCTTGGTCATTTTGGGCGTGCAACCTACCGTTGGAAATCTAAGAGGATAAGCTATCACCTTCACTTGGCCTTACATCGATACGAGCTCTAAAACTCAATATATACCCGTTTGAAATTGACCCTTGGAAAATCGATACTTCAAATCTTCATTTTTAATCTTGTTTTTGCATGCCAATGCTTCCAAAATAACACACAACAACCAAAACCTCACAAATGTGCACCTTATTGGCATACATTTCAAAGCTTAACATCAATCACCTTCCAAAATCTAATTAAATGAAATTACAACAAAAGACTAAGAGAATTACTTAATACAAAAGGAGTGCTAAAGACCCTTAAATTAACATTAATAAGTAACTAAATTGTCCTAAATGACACGACTCAATTTGATGTTATCAGTCTATCATATGCAAAGCTTGTCGTGTAATTGTAAGTTTGTGGACAATTCACGAAATTTTAATGTTGTGAATATCTGATTGTTTAATTTATTTATCAGTCTTCACTTTTATATAGGTCGGTGCCATGTCCGATTTCTTTGAATCAAGAGGTGTTGTCAGAGGAATCTCCATTATGGACTTCAACCACCTTCAGATAGTTTTTTCTGGCATAACCCCGCCCATGATCTCTGTGAATCTGGGATATTCACAATGATGCATATTTTAATGTACGAGGGTGAGCCTTTTCAGCACAAGGACCTTGAGCGGAAGGTCAACTGGCGTTATTTGGTAATAATTCAGTTGGCGAAGACCCTTGTACTTGCTGATCTGAACGTCGGAAGAGATTCTGTTATGGCTAAGGTTGTTGCTTTTGTGGCGGACAAAGACAACATATGGAAAAAAGTTGAAGTTAGGCGCAAACTGGAAAAATATTTGGTAAAACAATAGTGTCAACAGTATTTGTCAGACGAAACAATGTTCCTAATGTATTTTGCAATATAAACCTGTAACTTGCATGTATTTTTTGGAAGCTCTGTGGGAAAAAACAATGTTTTAAGTATATTTTTGGAATATCAATGACTGTTTCCTTAAAGAGTTGGATATTTATATACTCTTATGTGTAACTTCAATGCAATATTGATGAAGCTCCAGGACTATTCAAAGAAACTTCAAGGCAATATTTGTAACTTCAATGCTACAAAAGAAACTACAAATTTTTGTGTAACTTCAATGTTATTATATTCAACTTCAAAGTCATTCAAAAACTTCAAGGAAATTCAATGAAACTTATCGGCCATTCACTGAAGCATATTTTAAGGCCATTTACTGAAACATTAAGGCTTTATAAATGAAACTACAAAATCATTCAATGAAACTCCAATACACAAAAATAAAAGTTCAAGGCCATTCAATGGTTTTTCAAGGCCAGTCAGCCCAAAAACAAATAACTTCAAGTCACGTACAACGATTCCATACACAATATTTTGCCAAGTAAAACATTACTTAAGACCTCGTCTGCATTATCACTTGGCGCAAAATAATTACTTAAACTGTCACTTCAATACACATCGTGTTCCTCCTCAGCATCTCCTTCTTCTTCCTCGCCTTCTTCTTCCTCTTCTGATTCTTCTTCTTCTGATTTGTGTTCTCCTAATCCTTCCCCTTTTTCATAGTCCTCTGACGATAGGGATGGTGGGTGATCTGTAAAAGGGTTCGGGCAGTTTCTCAAGTCGTGGTTGGACATTTGCTTACAATTATTACATAAGCGTTTGGGCTTTTTTTTCTAAGGCAACAACCTTTGCCTTGCTCGACAACATCCTTTTACCACTACCACGGTTTTTGCACTGTTTTGGTGGAAGAATCGTGATCTTTTCACTTACTGTACAACCAAGTATTGTCTCAATTTCTTGGTGTTTATTCTTGGGCCCCCATTCCAGTAATAGTTTCTCCTTAAATTCTCGAACTAAGGTGCACAAGCTCTCAACCTCAGCCTTACCCCTTCCCCTAAGTAACCCAACGGTCACGTGAACTTCTGACCACAACTTCGCCAGCTCAAGTAGTTCACCATCAATGACATCAACGTCTTCTATTATTGAACCACCACCTTCTAACATACTAAAGCGCAGTGCATCTTTAGTCCATCTTTTGGCAACATAAATGACGGGAACCGTTTTGAGTCCATTTGATGTATAAATCCATATGAGATGGCGGCACAATAATCCTTTTGTTTCAAACATTTTACCGCTGCATATTCCCTCAAGTGTACCTAGCACATTATTAAATTTGCCAACACTTTAATTTTCAAATACTGTAAGACCAATGACATTTTGTGTCACTTCAATTAACAAATACTGTAATTTCAGGACCATTATATGTAACTACAGTGACTAATTGGGTAGCTTAAGTCATTGTGTAACTTCAAAACTATTATTATGTTACTTCAGTGACTAATTGGGTAACTTCAATATAAGTAGGGTAACTTTAATGGGCAACTTCAACTTCATTGTGTAACTTCAATATTATTATTATTATGTTACTTCAGTGACTTATTGGGTAACTTAAATGGAAGTAGGGTAACTTTAATGGGAAACTCCAACTTCATTCTGGGTAACTTAAATCTAATTGATTTTTCATACGTTTTTTCATATTGAATACGTTTTTTTCATATTGTCTGTAACTCCAATGTTATTAGTGTGTAACTTCAATAGCACATTGAATAACTTTATTTATTAAAGTATAACGGCAACTTCAATATTCATTGTGTGTAACTTCAAAAGCATTATTGGTAACTCCAAGTAAGTGGTGTCACTTCAGTTGTTGTCAGAGTAACTTTAATGAATTTAGAGTGTACCTTCAAGTATATGTGGAGTTACAACATCAGGACCATTATATGTGGCTGCAAACATCAGGACCAATATAGAATTCTGCGAATATTCTAGACTATTTAGTGTAACTGCAATTTTCATAAAGGATTCTAATATTCTAGGCTATTTACTGTAACTCCAGCTAAATTATGTAAATTTAAATAAATGTTAAACATTGACAAATTACCTGGGTTGTATTCAACTTCAAAATCCTTTCCTCTGAATGTATCAGTTACTGTAGTCACCTCAAGTTCACCTCTTTTGGCGTACCCCCCGGTTTTACATGTATCGAAAGAGTGTTTGACCTCTTCCCTAAACTCATTGAAAATCGCGTGTGTGTAGATTTTTGCTCCGTGTTTTTCTATAGCAAGATGAGTTTCTGTTTTGGGTGACGATTGCCGGTTATCATTGTCTAACTTCTTTTGTTGGTGTCTTTGATGGTCCATAGCGCTCACAAAACGCATCCAAAACTCTACCAAAGTACCTGATTTGTGCTCAAATCTTTTAAAAAAGCTATTTTCACTCTACGATCTCTGCGTTGTTCTCATAACGCCTGCCATTTTCAAATCCCTGCAATGCGCCATCACCCACTATTTCCTTATAGCGTACGTGTCTGAAAACCAATCTTCTGTACCAATCTCATGTTCTGCCATTCTGACTTCCCATCTCTTGTCAAAATCCACTGCTTCAAGGTCGTCATCCCATACAATTTCATTCATTTTTTTTTAATCAAATCGCCGTAATCATCCCTCGTGGGTCCATACTTGACCGGCACCTTGTTCATGATATGCCACATGCAAAATCGACGACGCGCTGTCTTGAACATTATTGCCACAGATTTTATAATCCCTAGATCCTGATCTGTGATGATGTACTCGGGTTCCTTTCCTTCCATAGCTGTCAAAAACTTTGTAAATACCCTGTTGAAGGATTCAAATTCCTCCTTCATAATCAATGCCCCACAAAATGTTACTGACCGTTTATGGTTATCGACACCGGTAAACGGGGTGAATACCATCGAATATTTGTTGGTAAAATAAGTTGGGTCAAAGGACACTGCATCACCAAATACAGAGTAATTCCGTTTAGCAGTAACGTCAGCCGAAATTGCCCTACGTAGGCTTCCGTCACTGTCTATATCGTAGTCGAAAAACCATCCCTGTGTATTTTCAGCCATGTTCTTAAAATGATCTACAAATAACTGACCGTCTCGCTCATGAATGAAGCACTTTACATCCCTGTGGAAGTTTTTGAAATCTGTTAAACTAGCCCCAATGTTCTCGAAACCATTAACGTGCTCCTTGCACATATTATAAGTCTTTGTTGCTCCAATCTTCAACTACACACAAAAAACGCAACTTCAAATATTAAATAACTTAAATCCAATAATACTGTCACTTTTAATATAGGTTGCAAACAATCTATATCAACAAGACAATTTAAAATTAATTACTAACCCTCGAATTATAGGCGATGATCTGTTTATGATAACTCGTAATTTTTCTTGACAATTTCTGAAACTCTCGATCATAGATTGAGATTAGTTCGTGATTGTGTCCATCGGTGATTCGGTCAATACATATTACCCTTTCATTCATAAATAACCTTATTCTAGCCTTGCACCCGACCCTAGTTATTTTAATCCTCCTTTTCAGTGTTTCATCCACCTTGTATGATTTACTGAACCCCTCTCGGTTGCAAACCAGAAGCTTTAATTTCAATTTCCCATCACGCCACTTCTTTGTTGTGTACTTCCGAACGTCAAAGCCACATGCAAGTGCATATATTTTGTAGTAATCAACTGCTTCATCAATATCAGAGAACTCTTGCCCGACGTACGGAGTAAATTCATTTTCTACTTTCTTACAAAACATCCATTCTCCGTCAACAAATGAACCTGCATAAGTTGTACAAGTTCTTACATTATAATAACAAATCTTCAGCTCACTTATACACTTTACTATATTCAATTAGTTGTAACTTTAATCTGTTACTTTAACTTCAACAACAACAAGTGTAACTTCAATGTACAGGTAGTGAAACTTCAACACTATGTCACTTCAACGTTGTTTTATTAGACTTTAATGTAAATACCAATAACTTCAAGACTTTCAAACTTTAATCACTATCCGGAAAACATCTCAGAATTTCATGTGTAACTTCAACGCTTTCTAACTTCAAGGATATGTTCTGACACTTTAATTCACGAATGGTGTAACTTCAAATTCATTTTTTTACTTTAATATTAATCAGTATAACTTGAAGACTAGTTTAATACACATGATTTGAATACACACTCAAATGTGTGACTTCAACGATGTTTTGCAGACCTTCAATGACAATACAAGTAACTTCAAAACTATATATATGTAACTTTAACAACTATCAGCATCACTTCTATACACAATTAATGTAACTTCAAGTCTTAATATCTTCAATACATTATGTAACTTCAATTTTTTATAACTTCAACAATGTTTTGTCACACTTTCACACCAATCAGTACAAGTTCAAGACTTTATGCACATGATGCACATGCAGTAACATAAAATTCATTCACAATATCATTGTTTCACTTCAACACATAAAAGTGTAACTTTAATGAACAAGTATAGTAACTTTAATCAGTACAAGTGTAACTTTCACACCAATCTGTGTTTTGCAAAAATTGTTACTTTAATTAACAACTGTGTTTTGCAAATCTTCAATGACAATACAAGTAACATCAACACTCAATGTAACTTTAACAACTATGAGCATAACTGTTACATAAAATGAGTGAAACTTCAAGGCTACATGTCTTCAATAGAGTTAACTGCAATAATTGTTTGACATACTTTTTAATCAATCATTAGAACTTCAATACTAGTTCATCAATATTATTCACTTCAATCTTTAGTTCTAATATTACTTCAATCAAATCTAATATTCTAATATTCAGCAATATTCACCAACAAGATAAAGATATTAATTAAATACATGTAACTTTAATAATAAACATAAAAAATGAAGATTCAAACCAGACTAAGTTGCCAACAAAGTAAAAAAAAAAAAAAAAAAAAAAAACAAGTCTTGTAAAACTTAAATAAGGAAGATACAGTTTCACTTTAACTCTGTTTTATGAAACTTTAATAGCAATATGTGTAACTTCAACTAAAAAATAGTTGAAGATGCTTTAACAGTGTTAAAAATTATGCTTCAGTATTTGGAAGATGCAAACAAGATGAAGATGCTAATATAATATAAAACATCAATATTTGGAAGAAACTTTATTTATAATACAAAACCTCAATCCAGCTATTAGTAGAACTTACTATTCGCGACTTCAACAATATCTTGACCAGACATGACGATTTTGAAGAAACTTTGCAAATATTTGGAATATTTAGATATTAATAGCAACGAAATCCTATGGTAGATTATTGTTCCTTTGGAATTATGGAGGTTTTTGATGTAGAGAGAGATTGTGAAGTTGTATTATAGAGAGAGAGAGTGTTTGCATTTTGGATAAATGACTAAAACCTAAAAGATCATGTCAGATAGTACGTTGTGCTGTGTCTTGAGGCAGTGAAACCGACTATCATGCATAAATCTGATTTTCCCTTTTTTTCGGCCTAGTGAAGCCATTACCTCTCTCTCCATCTGAACCATTGGTTTGGTAGATCCAAAGGCCCTTATAAGGACTTAAGGACTCAAATAATATAAGGTACTCATAAGAACCTATATATATATATATATATATATATATATATATATATATATATATATATATATATATATATATAATTAGGATCACGTGAGTCCACCCTATGTTTTTGAGTTTGTGAGTCCATGATACAATATCACAAGTTATACTAAACAGTATCACGGGATATACTATACAATACACATCACTGTACCACTTTTCGCGCACTATTACTAACTTTTTTTCTCATACTTTTTTTCACACCAAGTGATTCCAATACCGAAACTCCGACAAACACCATCATTCTCTCGCCCTTTCATGCCGGAAAGTCACTATTATCGGTGGTTCACCGAAGTTTATTCTATAAAACTTCTTTTATCATATTTCCTCTCTAATACGCATATTTGCCTCCGGCATTTTTCCTTATAGCCGACGACGAGACCTTTAATTTAACAACGACAATGACAAATTTTGTTGTGATTGGGGTGGGTGTGATCTCCGAGTAGGATTAATGTGTATGGGTGGAGGAATATGAAGATTGAAAATAAAATATGGGATAAATAATGAGTGAGGACGGTGCCAGATAATGTAACACCCGCAAATGTACCCTATTTTTCTAGTAAAAATATTTTACGGATACTTTTCAGTGAATTTTAGTTTTAATTTATAATTTAATTTTCCGAGTCGAATTCAGAATTTCCAAGTTCGTATTTGGAATTTCTACGAGATTTCATGTAAATCCCGTCTTAAGTCGTCTTTGACTTTTTCTTGACTTTTCCACTTACTCACCCTACATATACTCCCTCATACTACTCCTAACCTAATTCATACTCACACAAACAAAACATTTCTTCCTCACTAAGAAAACCAAAACCCTTGCCTCCATTTTTTATCCAAGCTTAGATTCGTCATAACTCATTCGTTTCTTGCTCAAATTCACGTAAGTTCGTCTTATTCTTCCCCTCTTAGCTTCCTCTATCCGTATTGGTAATAAAATTACCGTCTTTCTCGCTTTTTAAATTATCCGTCTTTCTCAAGGTGAATGATATTCATCTTTTATTATCTAATTGTATGTAGGTGGAGACTAGGAAGGTTTAGAAACCGTTTAAAGACGCGAAAAGGTAACGGTGAAGGGTTACTTGATATCATTTACGTGTTTTATGTGTTTTCTAGGCTAGTAATCGTATTTAGATTATGGTTAGTATGCTTAGGAGTTGTGTTGTTGTTGATGGATGTTGTTAGTTGTTAATTGATATGAGAATTGATGGTTTGTGATGATAAATGAGGATTTTTGGTTGATAACTTGTTGGGATTTGATTGTGCCTGAATCCCGTGTAGGACGCTGGCTGCGTCGTGGGACGCAGGCTGCGTCGTAGGGCACGCAGGCTGCGTCGTAGGACGCAGGCTGCGTCGTGGTGGCGCAGGCTGCGTTACGCGTGGCCGATTGCAGTTTTCCTGCACCCACCCCTTTTCGTAAAATAATCATATCTCCTTCGTTACTTGCTTGTTTTGGGCGTGTGACATCTCGTTGGAACCGTAAGAGGATAAGCTATCACCTCCATTTGGAATTTCTGCATTTGCATGTCTAGAACTATAGTTATGACCGTTTGAAGTGGACCCTTGTTTTAGTTGGTTGCCAAAACAACGTTGTTTTGGAGAGGTGATCTATGTTTTTATTCATTATGCTTCATAAACTTGTTCTAATGCTTATGTATCATGTATTGACTCATGTTTATCATATTTAAACTTATATGATTCCCTATTCTCATGTTTTGTGACGGTTTTGGTATGTTCCCACTTTGAGTCGGTTTTTACAAATGATACGGTTTGAGCACTATTTTGTCTTGTGCTTTGTACTCTCATTCCCTTGGCTACCTCCACGTTCGTAAGACTGGAATGTCGGAACGGGGATGTATCCTACTGCTTAATTGCATGTGTTAGTGGGCATACGACGACGTTGTTGGGAGACGAACGCTATGCGTTGATCGACCCGGCCGTCAAATGTTGTGTACTTGCGAGGTGGTGTTATTTGCATGTAGCGTACCGCTTGTTATGAGGCTTGTGCTCTTTTCCGCCTCTTTCGTGAATTGATCTAACGAATTTAGGGTACTCGGCGTCTATGATTGACCGAGTCTTGGATGCGAAATGTCATCGCATGTCGAATCGGATAATATGATTCCGAGAATCTGGCCAGGTTTAGATTAGGAACCTTATTATTATCGTACCTACCAGGAGGAAATTAGTCTACATATACGAAATTTGATCGTGTATGCGTTCAGGGAAATGTGATCTCGTCGATGCCTTTTAATCATACTTGCCATGTACACGGTGCTAGTGCGTTTCATTTACCGTGAGAGATGTCGTCCTTGTGTCGTTGTGTTTAGATGCGTGATTACATGATTTTATTCATGATCATTGCATGACTAGGCATGGTTTGTTTGTCGAGTTCATGATTGTTTATTCATGGTCATTGCATGACTTGACATGGTTTGTTTGTCGAGTCTCAATCTTATCAAACTTATACCGCTAACGGTGAGATGCAAGCCCTAGTGAGCGTATTCGGTTGCCTAAGAGTGTCTTCCCCGAGTCTTTGAATAACATGATGGATTCGGATTTGTATTTCATATGCTCTTATCATTATTTATCGAATTGCCTATCTATTCTTATCGTCTCTCACATGTATATCTATATGTATGCATGCTCTACTTTTGTATTTCCTTCTATGTACGTTTAATGTGATATGGCTGGGAGAACCCGGAGTTACTCCCCACTGACTGTGGCGTTCATGTTTTTTCATGGATGAACAGGTTGCTTGATTGGATGGCATTTTGCTTGATATTTTGGGTTCGGGTGTGAGCTAGCGGGCGTTGTCCCTGGATGAAACACCTCTAGACGTTGTTTAGCTAGATGCTAATAACTTTGTCTTTTGTTAACACTTTGAGAGACTTCGTCTCTTGTAGTATTTTGTATTTGGTTTGTAATTATTTGACATTCCTCGTATTTCTATCTTGCATGTAAAAAGTTTCAAAAACATCGTATTTTCCGCTATATAAATCACATGCTTGTTATGTTTTATTTCCGCATTCGCGAGGGTTGTCACAGTTGATATCAGAGCTTTATCGCTCCCGACGCACACACGTGAACCCTAAACTTAAACTACTTGACCTTGAAATAATAAATGAGAGATGGGTAGACTTAAGGACCTAAGGTGGTAGTCTTTGGTGTACTTGATGTTTGTTAGGTTCTAACTTGTTTGTTGATTGTGTTGAGTGATGTTATATTTATTTATATCTATCGTCTTAAGGTGGATCATGTGTTACCTAGAAGAAGTATCCTCTACTGAAGATTGAAGATTGACAAGCCTAATTGAAGTGTATTTCTTCCTCATCGATGTTTTCTCTCGTCCTTAATGTATCATGCTCTCTTCTTTCTATCTAAGTGCTTCTTCATCATCTAACTTCTTTTCCCCTTGGAAATTACTCTTTATTACTTTCCTCGTCCTTATCAATTTGCACCCTCAACTTCCTTATGTGACCTTTTGTGGAAACCATACCCTTTTGTTTGTGGCATATTGTACTTGTTCGGAAGAGTTTTAGACTTGGTGGAATGTTAGTGTTGATTAGAATGAATTTGGGATTCGAGAAAAATTGTGTAGATTAAAGTTCTCCTCTAGTGATGAGAGTTGGTATTCTTGAGGAAAGTGTGGTAAGGTATGTTTGATGATTTTAATGTATAAATGCTTGCCATGACTTGTGTGTAAATAGTTCATGATATTCGATGGTGTAAGGTTGAATGAGTTGGCTATGACTTCTTAACTCATTAGTAATTTAGTCTTTTGGACTTAGAAGTTTAGTATTGTTTTGAAGACCATGCTTATGATAGGTCTAATTGGTGTAAATAAGAAGTTTTGAATGATATCTTGAGGTGCGAAATACTTTTGAGGTTAAGTGACGTCTTGTGGTTTCCTATTGTGTGTTTGTGAGTATAGGCTTGGTGGAAAAGCATTTGGCTATAGTTCTTGGATTTAAAGATATGATCTTATCTTATGGTATCGGAGACTCATTTGAAGTAGTAAGATTTCGTTGTAAGTTGAACCCTATTACTTGAGGATTATAGATATGAGCGAGATTCGATGATGTGAACTATGATGGAAATACTTTGGGACGTTAATGATGATGTTTGACTTGAGGTTGTACTTTGTTAATAATGAACTCGTGGGCTATATGATGTTGATAATGACGTTTTGTTCGGTGTTCTACCTTGTGGCCGTAGGCCTTGAAAAGAGATTAGTATGAGGAATTTCTTATTGGTTCTTCAGTTTTTGAAACCTTTGGGAGTGTGTCAAATTTTGGAGTTGAGAGAATGTTATTATGTTTAAGTTGCAATTCCGAAATTGGGATACCGTGTTATATGAAAGTATGGATGAATTGGGTTGTAATCGATTTGTTAAAGCTAGGTGTACCTTACTCTGATGATTTGTGGTACGAGGGTCCCTTGTAAGAGACCTTTGTTATTGAGATGATTTGTTTTGCTATCGCCCTGAGTTTGAAAAGGGAATTTTGTGGATTAAACCTTAAACCTTTTTCTCGTGCCATTACCCCTTTCCATTTCCTTTCATGCAAGTTCCTACTAAGCCCGATTCCTAGGAAATTGTTTTCTCTTATCTCTTCCTTTGCTTGGCTACCTTCGTAGCTATATCTATCCAATATCTAGCTTTTGGCTCCCTGCCTCTAATTTTCGTTCGATCTTATCGCGTTCGTGTTTTCCTCAAAATCTCCTATCGTTTCCAATGTCATGGTGTCATTGTCTTTCCTCTGGTGAGATGATTAGGTTGTAAGCTAGCTTCGTGGTTATTTTGATCATGAATAGGATTGGGATTTAAACCTTAGGATGAATCTGTTGGTGGTATTGTACTCTCTTGGTGGCTTCATTTATTGAGCTTGCTAGTGTAGTGCTATTTTGGGAATCAAGTTGAGCGAGATGATATTCGTTGTTGTTGAGTATTATATCGGTTGCTTTGTATGTCATTTGGAATTTGGACGTCTCTAATTGGTGGATTATAAAAAGACATTGCTTTAGGGTAATTAAGCCGGTACCCAAAGTTTGAGGAGTTTCGTCATAAATGAAATCGATTCATTTTGAGTTTTAAATGAACTAGATAGTTTGAATGGTTGTCTGATTGCCAAGTGATTGGTCATTCGTGGTTTGGAATTAGTAATTCTCTTTTATTCTTAAGGAATCATAGTTTGAAATTTAGAAATGTTCGTTGCAAGCTTTGGATAGTGAGTGCTCGGTTGTTATGGAATATAGAGTTAGAATGGTGAACTCATTTATCTTGAGGAGTATAATCACCATAGTTTGCTAATGTGACTATTTATATTCGAGGCTTCGAGCGTAGTAATGATCGAATTAAGGATGTTGGGGCGTATTAAAGAATTCTTATAAGCGATAATGGATTGTGGATTTTCCCTTGTCGTGAGACTTTGGATCAGACTTGTTGGATCTTAGATAATTATGTTTGTTGCTTTGATTGTGTTTTGACTTTCGAGGATGAGAAATTTCATTGTAAACTTAGGATAATGAATTTTGGAATAAATTGGATCAGAGGATTTTATGGTAAGGACCGTTCACTTTGTAGTTGTTAGTAGATATGGTCCCCTAAGATGAGATTGAAAGTCCATAGACCTTAATTAGACTACTCTAATTATTTACTAAATTACTTATTAATTTAGTTTATAATGATCTATGTAACATGCATGCAAATGTAAAGACATTTATATAAAAGAAGAAATTTTCTCACATTGATATGGAAATTATATGGGCACAACAAGAACTCCTTCTTGTTGTTCTTAAGCTATAAATATGGATGAACACAAGAAATCTCCAAACTAGAAGACCTCCTTCAAGTTGCACCAAGATGACACCAAATAATCTACCCTTATTATTAACTAGATAATAAGATAGATGATATACTACTAATATTAGACTATATTACAACACTAGTAATACTTAGAAAATATTAGTATATGAGAGTTATTAGTGAGAGGAAGGTTTTTAGAGAGAAGTAAGCAAATTGAACAAAATCAAGTAATGAAAAAATGAACAACCAATTGACATTATCTAGCCACTTTGGCCGGATGATCTAGTCCTTAAAAGGACTCTTATTTTGTTTGATTTGTTCACATGCATTTGAGTGGAGTGTTGTAGAAAAGATGATGATTGTTTTATACTTGTTATGTCACTTTCAATAAGTAACTAAAGAGTAAAAACAAGAACAAAATCATCACCATTTAACTACTACCATAACCGGCCATCATGTAACTAGTTTGGTCCATTTTGATTTTTGATATTTGTCTCACAAATACTTATTGATCATATGGTTAATTATCTTGTATAATTAAGTGTTAATTTGATCATATAACAATTATATGACTCAATTAAATAAATAATATGTACTTAACATTTTAAGTAATATTTTACCATTATATCAATATATAATGGGTCCCACAATGCTTAGTTAATTTATTTTACAACTCCTTGTAAATATAATTAACTAATTACCTCTATCTCAAAACCTCAACTAATTTAGTAATTTAACGATTAATTACTAAGTTAAATCTTATTTAATCGTATTAAAATAAGATATAAATTTATTAGTCAATTATCGCATAATTGAAAAATAAGCTTAATCGAATTTGAGTTCTTAACTCAATTTCTAACAATTAACTCTCGTACATATCGAATATATGTAATGTACTAATTAACTGTATCGTATACAAATAATTAGTTACTATTTGGATTTCATCCTTTAGGTGTGACCGAAAGGGATCAGTTGATCACCGCCGTCAAACGACAATAACGTCAAACTCTAGTCAGCCAACCGTTATTGATTTACGTTAATCAACTGACTAATCATATATATAGTCAATAAATATCCCAATTATATTCCATAATAAGATTTATTATGTGGCGCACTATTGTGGAGGACACCTACTCCAACAATCTCCCACTTGTCTGACACAAGTGTGCGTCACCGATTCTCTTGTCTCTTTATCACATCTCCCACTCAACGCAAGGTGTCTTCCAGGTCGCACTTGCGATTGACAATATCTAGAGTGGTTTTTCTCGATAGGGAGAGTAACTGTCTGACCGGAAAATCTACCATAGATCTCTTTCCGAGCGTGGCCACGCATTTACAGTAACTTCTCCTCGAGTGGCCTAAAGATGTTTTTACCCAACGTGGGTGGACAATTCCTGTTGATCCATCTACTCTGTATGATGCAGATCACCATGATCCAGAAGAAGTCCATCGGCCTCCTTTTACGGCACGACCTAGAACATCAACCAAAACCAATCGGAAACTGCACCGACTCAGATAGACGGTCGCCAGTCAAAAGAATCGACTTATAGGAATAAGATAGAAGACCCTGCCACGACCAGGCATCAAATAATTGATTTAAGGGTCTCTACAATGTCACTTTCCGACAGAGTGTCATACAGTCTGTCTATGTAAACGACCAGTCATCTCCATGACCCCATGGTGCTGAACCAACCATCGATCGACTTACAATCTAGTCATTTCGAGACGTCACCTCATTGAGTGACTAGGGACAAAATACTAAGTTCATCATGTTCACTTGAATTGGGTTCAACCTTTCTTTCAACCAATTCGGATAAACAAAGTATTAAAATTTAGTCAAACTAAATAAATGAGTTTTTAATGAAACTCTAACAATGAATGCGATTATCAAATATTTGGAAAAATTGATACGCTATCAATAATTTCATATCTTATAATCTTTAGCAATTCAGGTACATATTTCAATCCCCATTGAAATGACATGACTATCATGTTCAGCCTGCAAAATGCATGGCTAATGGATTAGCAATACTTGCATCTCTCCCATCGTTCTGATTGCCATTTCTTTTTGTCTACGTAATCTCATATTACATAAAACTTTCTGAGTACGTGTCTAGGTTTGAATCTAGACTTAGGACTCTTGGCCTAAAGTTAGCTCCCACTGTTTTACCAGTATAATGGGATAGGATATACAGCTATATGAACTATTTCTAGTCCCTCCAATACTGTCGAATCCAAGCTACTTTCATATGCATCATCATATGACGCAATGTACTCCATTTCCGTTGTTAAATCCGCAATGATAAACTGCTTGGAACACTTCCAGTTGATACATGACATTTATATTTGAAAAATGTCACTCCTACTTGGAACCTTTCCAATAGTATTTTCTGTTTGGAATTCTTCCAACAGATAAATCTTCTATGAAACACAGCCAGTTCGTGATTTCAAATCACTTTGATTAGTTTGGAAACTGAAGTCTGTGTAAACTCTTACACACAACTCACTTTAAACTCCAAACATATGAAACATATCTTTAGTCCTTCGCAAGTACTTAAGGATGTTCTTTATGGCTATCAAGTGACTCTCACTTGGATTTAATTGCAAATGATTCGTCATACTCAAAGCATGCGAAATGTCGGATTGAGTATACATCACAGCGTATATAATTGATCCCGCAGCGGAAGCAAAAGGAATCAATTATGATGTGTTCAACTTCCTTGAACTAGTCAAATATCTTATCAATATAAGAATTTTGACTCAATGCTAATATCCTTTTAGATTTATCTCCATAAATCCAGATATCTAAAAGATGTATTCTACTTCTCCAAAATCTTCCATCATCTAAAATGATCAATATGTCTCCACATATAAGACTGATGAAAACCATATTACTCCCACTAAACTTCATGTATAACCATAATTCCTCGAGATATCGAGAAATATTTTATGACATGATTGACACACTAATTCCAACTCTTTAGTGCTTATTTAAGACATCCTCTTAAGCTTGTAAATTAACTAAGGATAGTTAGGGTCTACGAACCCACAGGTGAATATAAAATATACTACCTCTTCTAGAATCGTATTCAAGAAGGTGGTTCTTGAGATCAAGTTGGCATCATACTATTATGATATGCTGTAATCGCTAAGTATATTCGAATGGATCAAAGAATTAAGGTTGGTGCAAAACTCTTTGCCTACCAAGTTATCTTTGAAAACATTTTAATGTTCATCCATGCAAATTTCATTTGAAGAGGTCGTACTTCTTCAAGTAAAATTTTACCAGGTCACATACCTGACCATCATGCATGAAGTCAATTACGAATCGTATGACTCTAAGCCATATCAAGAAGTTGGGACTAAAAACAGTCTTTTATAAGTCGCATATTAGAATTCATCACTATAAAGGAGCGATAAAATTCCACCTAACCTCCTAGGTTCCGAAGAAACAACTACTGAACAAGCAATGAGGAAAACCACCTTATGCTCAGTTTGTGGCTCTTGAAACATTTTCTCCCACTCTGTCTTATCAAGAAATAATCGTATTTTTATTGAAAGACAGCATCACGAGTCACAAACGCTTTGTTCTCGTGGTTAATGTGGGATTATTGAGCACTTGTTTCATTTAAATAACTTATAAATTAGGTACGCTACCTACCCATATCGTATATGGAATGAAATCAGACTGTTTTAAATGTGTTTTAATATGGTGGGAAAAGAAATAGCAGACAAAAATATTAAGATCCCAAGGTTAGTCAAATGGCTCATTTTGACTTGATAAAGACAAAACCATATCGTATAAGGTTCTGTATCTCTATTCAACAATACCTTATCTCATAATGTATGTTAGAGAAGTTAACTCGTGAAACTATTTCACAATACTTTTGGTGAAAATCAAAGTCAATACTTAGATATTTACATTTACGATTTACTATTTCACATTGGAGCTCTTTGAACTTTTCAAAGATTTCTCATAGCACCTCATTAAGTAGAATCAAATATAATATCTACTTAAATCTTTGGTAAATTAAGTGAAATAGTCATAACCATCTCTGGTTGTGTTTGTTATTGGACCACACATATTCTAATGTAATAGGGCCAATAACTCACTAGTTCGATTTCCTTTTAAATAAAAAAGGGGACGAATCATCTTGGCTTGAATACAAGATTCGCACGCACCATAAGATTCAAAATCAGATGGTTTAGGGATAGTGTCAGTACTAGCCTCTTAATGTGCTACACAATCCAGAATTAAGATTAGATAAGGGTCACCAATTTTGAGCTTTTACAATCTATATGACAAGTAATTATTACTAGTTTAGATCAAGAATATAATTACCTTTAATTGGTATGGGATAACCATTGACCAAATAAAGGCATATGAAGATACAACGCTTGTTGTATTCACAAAAGTGAAACACTTGTGTCGTACACTAAAGTGGATACTATATTCTTTATTTTAGAGGTCATGTACATAATAACGTTTATTAAAGTATACCTCTAAATCCAAAACTAGATTGATCACATTATAACTTTTATATGTTTCCATAGAAATAAAACTACAATAGTTATATTTCCCTTGTAGGTCGACATTTAATTATGGTTAGTCGTCGCACGAATCATTATTATATGCATTGAATACATTTATGAAAACCATAATAGGTATCTAATACCCAAAAATTGCATTTAGCAAAATAAATGTCGATCATATAGATATTATGGGTGAAAAATTACACCTAATTTCTAACTCTTTAGAAAAATTTGGGAAGATTCTTTTCTTGTGTCCTACACTGTCAAATAGAATCGTCAAAAGTTTGGTTCGACACCTTGCTTGGGTTTTGACTTTACTATTCAAAATAGTCTTGCCTTTATCCCTTGCCTTGTGTCAAAGTCGAGCCAACCTACTCTTGAACATCTTCTTAACTATTAAGAATATAAACATCATTCTTAGTGCTCCCACTCACTTTCATGAATCTCTACTTAGACAAGTATATTGGAATTATTGTGAAGACTATTCTTCATTTTATTCATGGTTTTACCTTCAAAAGGATAAACATTTCATGATGTGACTACGGTATTTGGTAGTTCACGATCTCAAATAAATCGATTAACCTAGTCATCCCAACTGATTTGGCCTCTTTTGAGGTAAGCCTCGATAAGGAGCATGACGACATACCAAAATACAAATATTTTATTTGGAGCAAAAATTTGATGTACCATTGTTATAAGAAGGCGTCACAAAATCTTCAAAAAAACGCTTTTGACTAAGTGTGACTTATTCATTTCCTCTTCATAAGAGACATTTGGAATGGTGAATATGAGGATCAAAAGATAAAATTCATTTTGTCTTTAGCTACGGTGGTATAAACGGAGATTGCAATCAAAATGCTACCGTATAAAATAATGGAAACCTTTTCCACGATTGAACGGATTTGTAAGTTCATAGAAGAAAAATAATTGTCATTGCGCGAATAAAAATAAATATCAACGGAAAATAAACATTCATTGCTTATATATATTTTACTTGTAAAAACAATTTTTAAACAAGTCAGTCATATAATGACCCCTCACGAAATTACATAAGTGATTCCAAGACCCATCTTTAGACAAAAAATAGTCATCGCATGCTACCTTTATCTAAAAATGGTAAGTCAATACTTGACTAATTCTACACTTAGAACTCTTGGTTGACGGATTTCAACTAAATCCATCTCCTAGTCCCAAGATAACGCTTATCTCGTTAAGTCCAATCCAATTTTGGCTTGTGATCGCATCACCCTACTTACCCGAGGTAAAAAGGGACCCACGAGCGTGGTAGCCCTAATGAACACGGGGTTCATAGGTGTTACTAATTGGTAAGGCTAAATCTCAATTTTTTAAGTTATGTGAGAGGTCTTGTCAATTTTTGTTATTAATTCCCTATAAGCGAACTAAGTCGGTGAATTGTGAATAACGTTGAATTGACAATAACGGTAAATAAAATGCATGTGTGACGATTTTGGCATGAGCGAAAATAAAGCAAGCAATCAAGCAACAATAAAATCCTAGTATGGCCACCTAGCTAATCAAAATTAACTAGATAGTTACAAATTCGGAAACCAACCCCTTGGTCCCTTGCCTCTTCACTTGGAACACCTTCCAAAATGGCACCGTCTTGAAGGAGTCACCGGTCTTCATAAAAAATAATTACAAATATACAAATATACAAATTCCTATTATACATTTATTCTATAAAATAAAATTATTAAATTATACAAACCGGCGATACGAGATCGCAATAAAATTACAACCAAACCGTTATTCCCTTACATTACGGGTAATAACGATAAAAATAAATAGGCCATACTAGGTACAAAATTTGCATAAATTATTAAATAAATGACATTCATTCATTCAACCATAAATTAAATAAATTGCTGCAAAATTCATGCCAAAATCGTCCTAAGTTCATTTCATGCTCATTGTAGCTCGATTTTTTCGGGATTTATTGATTTTTAACCATTAAAAATCACTATCAACTTTTAAATCTCATTTAAATTCAAACTAATTAACTAAACTGATTTAGAACTCAAAATTAGTCACTACTAATTTTGTTGGTCATTAATTAGATTGATTTTATTTTATTTGCTAAATATTACGGTTTAATCATAACAATTATGAAATAAAACCAAAATAAAATATAAACATCATAAAATATGAAACCAAAATTTTGTACATTCTGGAAAATTTCCAGGAACTATAAAAATAAAAAACATTTGCTCAAAAATTTAAATTAATTTTATGAACAAATAGCTTTGTATTTAATGGTTTTATCAAATAAAAACATTAGATATAGTAAAACAGTGAAACAAATTATGAAATTTCACCAAGAGTATCAACATCAGAATGTTAAATGTAAAAAAAAATTTCAAGACCAGAAATGGACGTTTCAATTTTATGAACATTATAATCTCATATTATCGACTTTTATCGTATAAAAATCAATAAACATGCAATACATAAGTAAAAATCACGAAATTTTACATACAATATGTACGAAATGCATGTGAGATCATATTAAAATTTCATGGCCAGAATCAACATGCAACTATTTTTAGTTAACTTTTAACTCATAAAATGCATGTTAACTCGGTTTAAACGCCAAAAATCAAAATAAATAGCAAATTAATCCCTAATATCACGAAATTTGACCTCAGACATTTTGAGGTCACTAGGTATACATGCACCAAAAAAATTTGTCAGAATCATATTTTAACTCAAAATCTTTGATTTATTAGTTATCTTATAACTTTAATAAAAATGTCCAAAATGAACATGCATGCTACAAGCTAGCTCTGATACCAATTGAAAGTCCATAGAACTTAATTAGACTCCTCTAATTATTTACTAAATTACTTTTTAATTTAGTTTATAATGATCTATGTAACATGCATGCAAATATAAAGACATTTATATAAGAGAAGAAATTTCCTCACATTGGGATGGAAAATATAAGGGCACAACAAGAACTCCTTCTTGTTGATCTTGAGCTACAAATATGGTTGAACACAAATAATCTCCAAAGTAGAAGATCTCCTCTTAGTTGCACCAAGATGAAACAAACAATCTACCCTTATTATTAACTAGATAATAAGATAGATAATATACTACTAATATTAGACTATATTACTACACTAGTAATACTTAGGAAATATTAGTATATGAGAGTTGTAGTGAGAAGATGAGTTTTGAGAGATGAATGATAAAATAAGTAAGAATGAATAAGTGAAGGAATGAACAACAATTGCTCTCCTTTTATAGCCAAGAGGGCCGGTTATTTCATCACAAAGTGGTGATGATTTCTTCTTATTTTATTGCCATGTAAGGTGGTAATGTGTTGTAGTGAATAAAATGATATCATGTTAACTATTCATGTCATAAGCATATGTTGCTTATGAGTATGAATAAGAACAACCAACATCACCATTTGACTTCACCACAACCGGCCATGTGAGCCACAATTTGATCCATTTTGATTTTTGATATTTGTCCCACAAATACTTATTAATCATATGCTTAATTATCTTATATAATTAAGTGTTAATTTGATCATATAACAATTATATGACACAAATAAATGAATAATATGTACTTAACATTTTAAGTAATATTCTACCATTATATCAATATATAATGGGTCCCTACAATGCTTAGTTAATTTATTTTACAACTCTTTGTAAATATAATTAACTAATTACCTCTATCTCAAAACCTCAACTAATTTAGTAATTTAACGATTAATTACTAAGTTAAATCTTATTTAATCGTATTAAAATAAGATATAAATTTATTAGTCAATTATCGCATAATTGAAAAATAAGTTTAATCGAATTTGAGTTCTTAACTCAATTTCTAACATTAACTCTCGTACATATCGAATATATGTAATGTACTAATTAACTGTATCAGTATACAAATAATTAGTTACTATTTGGATTTCATCCTTTAGGTGTGACCGAAAAGGGATCAGTTGATCACCGCCGTCAAACGACAATAACGTCAAACTCTAGTCAGCCAACCGTTATTGATTTACGTTAATCAACTGACTAATCATATATATAGTCAATAAATATCCCAATTATATTCCATAATAAGATTTATTATGTGGCGCACTTTTGTGGAGGACACCTACTCCAACAATTGATTATCTTGTATAATTAAGGGTTAATTTGATCATATAACAATTACATGACTCAAATTAATAAATAATATATACTTAACTTTTAAGTGATATTTTATCATTATATCAATATATAATGGGTCCCACAATGCCTAGTTAGTTTATTTTACAACTCCTTGTAAATATAATTAACTAATCACCTCTACCTCAAAGTATATGCATAACCTCAACTAATTAAATGAATTAACTATTAATCATTAAATTAAATCTTATTCAATCGTATTAAAATCAGACGTAAAATTTATTCAGGCAATTATCGTATAATTGACTAATAAACTTATCCGGAATGAGTTCGTAACTCAATTTCCAATAAATAACTCTCGTAACTAAACATATATCAAATATATATGTAAAGTACTAATTAATATGTATCGTATACAAATAATTAGATTTGATGTTTGGGTCTCATCCTATAGGTGTGACCGAAAGGGGTCAGTTGATTACCGTCGTCATACGACAATAACGTCTAACTCTAGTCAGCTGACCGTTATCGATTTACGTTAATCAACTGACGTGGAGTATCCAAATACTAATCATCCCACTAATATTCCAAAATGAGATTTATAATATAAATGCACTATTGTGGAGGACACTTGCTCCAACAATCTCCCACTTGTCCGATACAAGTTGTGCATGTAGCCACACTATTGCGGAGGACTCTTACTCACACAATATCTCCCACTTGTCTCGACAAGTTGTGTGCTACCAATTCTCTTGTCACTTTTGTGTCACATCCTCCCACTCATCGCAAGGTGTCTTTCAGGTCGAACTTGCGATTGGAAAAATAAATTGAGTGGTTTTCTCGATCTGGAGAGTAACTGTCTGACCGGAAAATCTTCCATCGATCTCTTCCGAGCGTGGCCACGCATTTCCAGTCACTACTCCTCGAGTGGCCCGAAGATGTTAATACCCAACGTGGGTGGACAATTCCTGTTGTCCCAACTTACACTCTATAATGCAGATCACCATGACCCAGTAGATGCCCATCGGCCTCCTTTCACGGCACGACCTAGGACAAAAACCAAAGTCAATCGGAAATTACACTGACTCAGGTAAATGGTCGCCAGTCTAAAGAATCGACTCATAGGAATATAATAGAAATCCCCGCCACGACCAGGCTTCAACAATTTTGATAAGGGACTCTATTATGGTCACTGTCCGACAGAGTGTCTCTACAGTCTGTCTATGTAAACGATCAGTCATCCCCATGACCCCATGGTGCTGAACCAACCATCGATCGACTTACAATCTAGTCATTTCGAGACGTCACCTTATGCAAATGACTAGGGACAATTACTAAGTTCATCATGTTCACTTGAATTGAGTTCAACCTTTCTTATAACCAATTCGGACAAAACAAAGTAATAAAATTTAGTCAATACTAAATAAAGAGCTCATATAAAACTCGAACAATGAATGCAATTATCATATATGTAAACATTGATACAACATTCAATTATTACATATCACATAATCTAGAGGAATTCAGGAACTCGTCTTAATCCCATCGAGACGACATGACTGTCATGTTTAGCCTTTGTAAGAGGCTTGGTTAGAGGATCAGCGATGTTATCGTCTGTCCCAACCTTACATACATCTATTTCCTTCCTCTCCACGTAATCTCTAATTACATGGTATTTCCTAAGTACATGTCTAGACTTGTTACTAGACTTGGGCTCCTTTGCTTGAAAGATAGCCCCACTGTTATCACAATACATCGTGATGGGATCTGTGGCAGTAGGGACTACTCCTAGTCCTTCCAAGAACTGCCGAATCCACACAGCTTCCTTTGCAGCCTCTGATGCCGCGAGGTACTCAGCTTCTGTTGTAGAATCCGCAGTCACGCTTTGCTTGAAGCTCTTCCAGCAAACGGCTCCTCCATTCAACATAAAGACATAGCCGGATTGGGATTTTAAATCATCCCTATCAGTTTGGAAACTAGCGTCCGTGTAACCCTTTACACGCAACTCAGTCTCTCCTCCAAACACCAAGAACGAATCTTTAGTCCTTCGTAAGTACTTAAGGATGTTCTTTACAGCTATCCAGTGACTCTCACCTGGATTGGCTTGATAACGACTCGTCATGCTCAAAGCATAGGCGACGTCAGGGCGAGTGCACATCATAGCATACATGATTGACCCAACTGCTGAAGCATAAGGGATCAACTTCATGCGTTCAATCTCCTCGGTGACGGTAGGACTCTGGGATTTACTCAGAGTGATACCATGACCTATTGGAAGGAAGCCACTCTTAGAGTCTTTCATTTTGAACCGATCAAGAATCTTATCTATATAAGCTTCTTGACTTAATGCTAGTATCCTCTTGGATCTATCTCTATAGATCTGGATACCCAAAATGCGTTGTGCCTCTGCCAAATCCTTCATCTGGAAATGTTTCCCAAGCCACTCCTTGGTAGAAGTAAGCATTGGTATGTCATTCCCAATGAGAAGTATGTCATCCACATACAAGATAAGGAAAGTAATTTTGCTCCCACTAAACTTCATGTATAAACATGGTTCCTCGAAACTTCGAGTGAATCCATTTTGTTTAATTACATGATCGAAGCGATGATTCCAACTCCTTGATGCTTGCTTAAGACCATAAATGGATCTCTTAAGTTTGCATACCTTCTTAGGGTTGGATTTATCCTCAAAACCTTCAGGTTGTGTCATGTACACTTCCTCTTCTAGAATCCCATTCAAGAAGGCGGTTTTGACATCCATTTGCCAAATTTCATAGTTATAAAATGCGGCAACCGCTAAGAGAATCCTAATGGATCGAAGCATAGCGACTGGGGCAAAAGTTTCGTCATAGTGTAAACCATGAACTTGAGTGAAGCCTTTTGCCACTAATCTAGCTTTGTAGATATCATTATGTCCATCTATGCCATTCTTGATCTTGTAGATCCACTTGCACTGAAGAGGTCGCACCTTCTCAGGTAAGTCTACCAAGTCCTATACTTGATTTTCGTACATAGAATCCATTTCGGATTGCATGGCCTTAAGCTAATGTGTGGAGTTGGGACTACAAACGGCCGACTTGTAGGTTGTGGGTTCATCACTTTCAAAAAGTAATAAATCACCATCTCCCTCGATACATCCGAGGTAACGATCAGGTTGATAACTAATTCTACCTGACCTTTTAGGGACAATAACCGTTTCAGACGTGGAGGGAAAGTTTTCCTCCACTTCATTTTCGGTTTGTGGCTCTCGAACTTCGTCAAGTTCGAAATTTTCTCCCACTCTGCCTTTTAGAAACGAAATCGCTTTCTAGAAAGACAGCATCACGAGACACAAACACTTTGTCCTCATGACGGTTGTAGAAGTAATATCCACGAGTCTCCTTAGGATATCCTACAAAAAGACATTTGTCGGATCTGGGTGCGAGCTTGTCATTAGACTTCTCATGAACAAACGCCTCGCAACCCCAAATTTTCATAAACGACAAATAAGGAACCTTTCCTTTCCATATTCTCATATGGAGTTTTATTGGCTGCTTTAGTCGGGCTACGATTTAGTGAAAATATTGCGGTTAAGATGGCAAATCCCCAAAACGAGTCAGGAAGCTCTGTAAGACTCATCATCGACCGAACCATATCTAATAAAGTTCGGTTTCTCCTTTCAGACACACCATTTAATTGTGGTGTTCCAGGAGGAGTCCATTGTGATACTATACCGCAATCTTTTAGGTGTGAATCAAATTCATAATTTAGATATTCACCACCACGATCGGATCGTAAGGTTTTTATCTTCTTATTCAATTGGTTTTCCACTTCATGTTGAAACTCTTTGAACTTTTCAAAGGCTTCACTCTTATGCCTCATTAAGTAGACGTATCCATATCTACTCAAATCGTCGGTAAAAGTAATGAAGTACTTGTAACCACCTCTAGCTTGGAGAGTCATTGGGCCACATATATCGGTATGTACAAGGCCTAATACTTCACTTGCTCGTGTCGCTTTTCCTGTAAAAGGAGCACGAGTCATCTTGCCCAAAAGACAAGATTCGCATTCACCATAAGATTCGTAATCAAATGGATTGAGAAGTTTCGTTGAAACAAGTCTCTTTATGCGTCGTTCGTTTATATGACCTAAACGACAATGCCAAAGGTATGATTGATTAGGTTCACCTAATTTGAGCTTCTTGCTTTCTATGATATATTTCATTAACATTATCAAGAACATAAATACCTCCAATAGAGATGGCTTTACCATAAAACACATCATTAAAAGAAAATGAACAACTATTGTTCTTGATTACAAAAGAGAAACCCTCCGCATCAAGTACGGAAATGGAGATAATGTTCTTAGTCAAGGAGGGTACAAAATAACAATTATTTAAATACAACTCAAGACCACTAGCTAAGGTTAATACATAAGTTCCTACGGAGACGGCGGCAACTCTTGCTCCATTCCCCATTCGTAGGTCCACATCACCCTTGGCTAGTGCTCGCACGTCCTTCAGCCCCTGCAAGTGATTACAAAGGTGAGAACCATATCCAGTATCAAATACCCAAGTGGAAGTGCAAGCATAGTTAATATCTACCATATAGAGAGAAGAGAGGATTATATCTGACGGTGTCACACATCCGTCCTTCTTATCCTTCAAATACTTGGGACAATTGCGTTTCCAATGTCCCTTGCCTTTACAATAAAAGCATTCGGCTTCGGCGTGATTCTTACTCTTAGCCTTGGCATTGCTATTCACAATAGATTTGCCCTTTCCCTTTCCTTGCTTCTTAAATTGGGCCTTGGCTTTTCCCTTCCCCTTTTGAACCCCTAGCTTCAAGTTCTTCAATCTCATGGTAAGAACATCCTTTTGCTCACTCTCACTTGCTTCCATATCCCGTTCGACTTGGGTAAGGAGAGCATGGAGCTCGTGAAAGCTCTTATCCATGCCATGCATGTTATAGTTTGCCCTAGCTTGGGACCATTTTGGAGGAAGTGAGTGAAGGATGCGGCCAACCGCTAGCTTCTTAGGAATTTTGACCCCTAGACGATCTAGAGTGTCAACATGTTCCACCATCTTAAGCACATGTGGACCAACCTTTTGGCCCTTCTCTAGCTTGGCTTCAAAAAGCCGAGTCATAGCATTGTATTGGCGAATCTCGGGTGATTGAGAAAACGCCAACGTCACCCTAGAGAATATCTCATATGCTCCAAGGGTGATGTATTGTTCCTTAAGGCTTGAGGACATCGACCAAATCAAGACCATCTTGACGTCGTTTGCTACCTTAAGGTATTCCTCATAGGCGGCTTTGGCCGCATTAGTGGCTCTTGGGCCGAGTTCATTGGGAGGTGCCTCGATCAAGTAGCGCAAAACGTTATCCGATAACCCCGCGCCCTTTATCGTTTGCTCCCACTCGACGAAATTAGTTCCATCGTCTTTTAAGATGCATTTGTCCATAACGGACCTT
This sequence comes from Heliosperma pusillum, assembly GCA_022085475.1. NCBI lineage: Eukaryota > Viridiplantae > Streptophyta > Magnoliopsida > Caryophyllales > Caryophyllaceae > Heliosperma > Heliosperma pusillum. The sequence continues at coordinate 2,454 of JAIUZE010007161.1, read as the reverse complement.
AGCCATGAGTCTTTTCCTAGTTGAACGGTGTTGTTATTGTTTGCCATTGCGAATTATGAATAACTACAACAAAATTAGGAAATATTAACATTCATTGTTTAATCAATTTTACTTGTATAACCAATTTAAACAAGTCACTCATATAATGACCCCTCACGAAATTATATAAGCGATTCCGAGACCCGCATTTTAGACAAAAGAACATGTTATGCAACTTTTATGTAAAAGACGGTAAGTCAACTTTTGACTAATTCTACTCCTAGAACTCTCGGTCGACGGATTTCAACTAAACCCATCTCCTAGTCCCAAGATAACGCTTATCTTGTTGAGTCCAACCCAATTTAGGCGTGTGATCGTATACCCTACTTACCCGAGGTAAAAAGGTCCACGTTGTGGTTGTCCTAATGAACACGGGATTCATAGGTGCTTCAATTGGTAAGGCTAAATCGCAATTCCTTTTTAAGTTATGTGAGAGGTCTTGCCAATTTTAGTTATTAATTCCCTATAAGTGAACTAAGTCAGTGAATTTTGAATAACGTTGAATTGACAATCGATAAATAAAATGCATGTTGGTGATTTTGGCATGTGCGGAAAAATAAAGCAAGCAATCAAATTAAATCCTAGTATGGCCACCTAGCTAATCTAATTAACTAGATGATTACAAATCGGAAACCAACTCCTTGGTCCCTTGCCTCTTCATGGAACGCCTTCCAATATGGCACCGTCTTTTGGAACACCGACTTTGGGAATCACCGTCTTCACAATAAATAATTACAAAAAAACAAATGAATACATAGCAAATTCCTATTATACATTTGATCTATAAAATGAAATTATTAATTATTATAAAACGGCGATACGAAATCGCAATGAATTACAACCGAATCGGTATTCCCTTACATTACGGGTAATACCGATTAAAATAATCTAGGCCATACTAGGTACAACTTGCAATAAAATAAATAAATGACATTCATTCATTCAACAACATAAATAAAAAATATGTAAAATCATGGCAAAATCACCCTCAACACTTGTTGTGACACCCTCAAATTTGCGGAAAATGTTAAAACAATTAATTTACATAAATAAAAGATGATAATATGTAATAAGGGTGTCATAAATAAAAAAAGGTTCATAACAAAAAGGAAAATAAAATTATACAAGATAAATACACAAGACGGGAGACATATCTCCTGTATAAAACGGAAATAAAAGGAGTGTATAATAATATACAATCCTAAGAACCGAATATAGGTCCAAGGTAATACTTCGCTCGCTAGCTCGTCAATGTACCCAAATATGCATTCACCACCTGTTCGACCGCATTAAATATAAACACGGAAGCCACAGTCAGTGGGGAGTAACTCCGAGTTCTCCCAGCCACGAAATGTCGAGTTTAATGAAACATGAATAACATAAAAGCAATGTATATGGAAAATACAAAACTTAAACATATATGATATGCTTTTCATTTTATGAAACAATTAACTAACATATAACCTATCATATGAAAGCTATCATGTGAAACCGATAATAAAATATAACAGAGGTAGGGAAGCTGGTATGCTAGCTCAGAGGTTACCCTGTAACGTGGCCATGATACACTCAAACCCTAATCAACACTTAATCATGTGAATCAGTTAACAATCGGTAATCCAAACTCTATCAATCTTAGCCGGCTTGCATCTCACCTTCTAAAACTCATAGAATCATACAAACATGAAAGACAAATACTTCTATAAACAGGCATAAGTTCCTAGCACGGCCAATAGTAATCTGTAACTCGAGTCTATACCACAAGGTAGGAAAACATCCTAGCCCTAGACTGATCAGACCTAGCGACAACAGCTAACCCATTCCCTGTCTCATTACATAACCGTACATGAGAAACTCTACTAGGCGACCCCCTAAGCAGAGATGGCTAGTACTTACGCTGGCTCCCTTCCAAAAGCGGAACTCTTAGGATGCCATGCCCCGGCTTGGTATCAAAAGGCCCAAAACCAGTGACACAAAAGCTATCAAGCAGTGAACATATACCCGTTAAAGTTGGTAAGGCCTATCGATGTCATGGTCCAAGATACTCATTTAGAATTAGAATGGTCAAGACGCCATATACTCATAATTCTCTATGGGTACTTAGTCAACACGACATATATCATACAATCAAACAGTCACGGGAAAAACTTCCTATCATATGACTAATTGCATATAAATCATATTCAAATATCATATCGCCTCATATATACTAAGGCTCATTCATTCATTCATTAAATAAAACCTTACCTGAAGACAAATCCCCGACCCGAGTCCCGCGACGGGTCATCAGTCAAAACGGGGCTGACTAGATCTTAGTTTGACCAAACCTGTTTGGTCAAACCGGCTAGAACAGAGTCTTTACCATATAGACTTGAACATAAAATCATCATATTCATTTCATGCACTAGTTTAGAA